>CM043728.1:8005297-8165297 GCA_023969325.1 Oryzias curvinotus
GTTGGTCATGGCGTGTTGGGGAGTATGGCTTTTTTTTTTTTTTTTTTGATTGGCAGGTGACGGTCAAATCCTACAATCTCTTGCAGAACATGTTCCTGCAAATGTCAAATCCATAAAAAACAACAGGTCATGTGACCACACCTGCCATCCATCTTTTGTTTTTTTTTTTTTACTGTTATTGACAACAGCAAACAAAAATGTCAATACCAGTGGAGGTCCCATCCATACAGGTTCTGCAAGCTTGACACAAATTCAAAAAAGAAACTCTTAAGTGCTGATAGAGGAAAAAAAAAAAGTTTGCTATACATATTTGTATGATATGTCCGAAAAACATGTGTATTGTATTTCAATTCACCCCTGTTAATGCAATGTTGTGGTGTTTTTGGCCACATTTTTTATGAAGTTATGGAAAAACATTAGAAATGATGGAAACTTCAGTACTACAGTTTTCATACACTATTGTTAATACATTACATATTTTTAAGCGAAAAAAAGAATACAACATTAAAAGTAAGTTCAATAATAATAACCAAATAATCAACCTGTAAAGTTAATTTTAATTTCATCCTGAATTCCACTTGCTTGTCAAAAAATAGGATCTGTTGCATGCAGCTTTTTTTTTCTGCTCCTGATTCACAACAGTTTGAATAAAGAAATATTCAGAAATGCAATTTAGAGCTTCATTTTATTCGATAGGTCCTCCGTTATGAGAAAAACGCCACAAGAGTGTGTTAAAAACACCAAAAAGACCATTTTAATTAAATGACAGTTTATATGTCAGTCCATAGAAACCCAAGGCTGACAGCAATCATCTCCTTCTCGGCTAAAGTCTGTTTTGGGCTGTGTTTGCTTCATCACAGATAGAGATAAGAGGGGCGCGGGGGGAGGGGGAACACTGTGGCAGTAATGTCAGACCTGTGCCAAATGGATAAACCTTGATGACAGGCTTTTCGGCGGCGATAAGGATGTTAACTGCCACTGATCTATTGGAGACAAGGAGGCTAGATAGCAACCCTGCGATCATCCAAGAGGGAAACCAATGCGGCGACAGATGGAGATTTGAACTGTTGAGACGGGCGCAGCAAATCTCTGGCTGTCTTCTGGATGGATGTTTTGGTGACAAAAGTTCACTAAAGATGGAGTTTGACTTTGATTCTTTGGTTGGCAGATTGATAAACAGAGGGAAAGTTCTCATCTAGGAATGACTGAACCACCTCATCCCTTTTTCAAAAAGCGTATGGTCATGTGACCCCATGGTTCCAATTAAATTGATCACTCGTCTATTGCGGGAGTTACATCCTAAAAATGACCCAGGATAGGTGAAATCCACAAAGTTCAATTACAGATGATTGAAGACTGTAAAACCCTTCACTAAACACTTCAGACACTTACCTCAGAAAGACATGACTATTTACACTTTTGTAAAGAAATAAGTCCACAATTATACAATCTTTGATCTTTTAACGATTGAAGATGTATGTAAATTTGGCCAGCTATTCTGTAAGGGAGGCACACCTCAGAGGAGATTGATTGACAAGTTCTACAGCCAATCAGGACGCAGAACACAGTGCTTGGTTAAAAAAAAATGTAAGAAAAAAGCTAAATTGCAATGAAAAAAGTAACAAGGAGCCATTGTAATTCATCTTCATTCATCAGGTATTAAGATCAACTGATGTTTCTACTTTGCCCGTTCTGATGTCCAGTGTTTCTATTAAAAAAAAATGCCAAATAGGAGGGGCAAACAAGCTTGATGTTCGTCCGAACTGATGGATTTCAACAATCCTCTTTGTATCAAAGACCGCCCCCAAATGTCTGAAGTTTTGATTTTTAAATTTTGAATAAATAAAAGGTTAAAACAAATCAAACTCCAGCAAAGGTGTCATTATCACACACCTGAGTGTAGACTTAAAAAAATAAAATATTCAAGCATCTGATATAAAATTTTCCACCGGTAGAAACAGGGACAGACTTGATATTAAAACAAGCCACCTAGTGGGTATTTTTGAGAATTGCCTCTGACCAATTTCATTTTTAATGTGCTTCAATCTGGAAGTTGCGGGATGTCCCCGTCTTTTCTTAGAAACTTGATGAGAAAAGTGCTGTTTTATCACATGAAGGCTGCCAGGGGTGCACAATATTCAACCAGACATAAAACCCATAACATACATGAAACATTGCTTTAAAAAAAGTATTACCAGTTTATAAAATTAAAGACACTTTTATTTTGACTTTTAGAAGCACATCCCTCCCCCCACCCACCACCACCACCACCACTATTCTTGCACTAACAGGAAAAAAACAAAGCAAAACCAGCAGCTGAATCACTCTGTGACATTGATCCACACATGATCTCGCCTCGATACAAGCGATGGTGTAATTCTTTTTCTGTTTGTTTGACACAGACAAAGGGACGGGAAAATAGAAGCGCAGATGAGGAGGGGGTGAGTGTAAAACATAGGGGCCCCCGCAGAAGAGCCCCCAGGATCAAAGTCAATTCTGGTAAGATATACATTAAGCCCTGTCAATCACAAGGGTGTCCTTGGAATGTGGCCGAATGGTGACAAGAGGAGTCTCTTCTCCCGTAAAACTGGGATGAACCAGTCACATCTGCACATGAGGAAACTTGCTTTATCCTGCTGGGAGGGAGCGACACCCCCATCAGGACCTCCATATTTGTACCTGTAGCACATTGTCAAATAACGTCAGCCTCTTTTACATTCAGAGGTTATTCTTCCCCCAAGCTAAGAGAAAATTGATTTTCAGCATCATTTAACCACAAAGAAATAAAATAAAACACAAAAAATGATCAAATAATAATGTGAGGCTGTGACTCGGGTCGTTGAACTGCTTGTTTTCACTGCAGCTCCTCTAATAGCACTTTTAGTCTTTATATTGTATGTGCAACAATAAAAGAAAAATCAATTTGATTGTTTAGGATAATAAAAAAAAAAAACATTTTCCCAGTTAAATGGTGGAATATATGCTATAAACTAGTGTCAGCCAGTGCTCAACTTCTCCACCAAACATTTTGTAGTTATGAACTTTAGTTATTATGGCCCGCAGCAGTCACAACTGCAAGGACCATATTGTAACTGCTACGAGGGTCGAACACTCAAAAAGCCCCAAAACGTCAAAAAAACGCGTCAAAACGCCAAAAAATGGGGTCAAAAGTCGCCCAAAGCACAAAACAAGTCGACAATTGTGTAACGCAACAAAAAAAAAACACACACACGCACAACACCAACGCACAAACGACAAAATTGTAGTCGCAAAAATGACGACAAAAACACGAAAAAGCCCCAAAAAGCCCTCAAAGGACGGGTTTAAAGCCAAAAAGACATGCCCAGCCTATAGTAAAAGACTGGCTGCATTGAAATACATAGGAAGCACCCTGGGGAAAAAACTTCTTATTGTTTTTCGAATGTTTATTATTATTCTTCTTCTTCTTTCTAACGGATCCGTTGAGCTCAAATTTGACCCCCGCCACATACCCGAAAACTCACCAAAATTGGCACACACCTAGGATAAATTGAAAATGAATTTTTGGCAAAGAGAACGTCACCCCCCCGAAGTCGATGACATCACGGCGAGCGTTCCCGTGAAAAAAATGAATGGGCCGAAAATCGCTTATGGGGCCAAAAAAAAATATTTTGAAATACAGTTACGAAACCAAAACACACTTGTTGGAGATATCCCAAAGAAGTTATGAAATCATTATGGGATGGCCACACGACCTACGGCTTGGCGGCCATTTTGTGGCGAACTCTGAGAAATGGCGATTTTCGTGTTTTTTGACGATATGGGAAAACGACACTTTTGTTTGAGCGATTTTCATGAAATCGGACACAGATGCCAAGTGCTTGATTCTACAAATACCAGAGAAATTTCGTTGACCTTTGACCTTGGGAAGGGGCGGCCATCTTGAATTTTCCGAAAAAAGCACCTTTAGTAATGGATACAAACGAAAACTCGTCCTAGGGATTTTTATCGATCGTCTTGAAACTTCTCGGGCATCAATGGCAAGCTACTGTGGACAAAATGTTGGAATTAGAAGTTGTAGATTTTGAACGGCGTGCGCGTGGCGAATTCGCAACCGCCGCCATTTTAGCTAGCTCGCACATATTTTATCGGAATGTCTTGAAAATTAAATATGCGATTCCCTGGCCCACACTGAACAAAATGATGCCACATACGACAAGATCGATAAAGGAATGTGGGCGTGGTAAGCAAAAAACGATCGCAAAAAAAAGTGCTGACTCGGCAAAAAAAAAAAATTTCGGATTTTTTTTTTAAGAATCGGCTAACGAAACCCAGATAACTTTGTTGGATATATCTAATCAAACTTTTGAAATCATTACGTGATGGCGACACGACCTATGGTTTGGCGGCCATTTTGTGCCAAAATCGGCCATTTTGAGATTTTCGCGTTTTTACACAATATGGAAAAATGAACTTTTTTTCGAGCGATTTTCACGAAATTTGACTCGCATGTCCCTAGCGTAAGTCTACAATCACCTCTGGAGTTTCGTCGACCTTTGACCTCGGGAAACGGCCGCCATCTTGAATTTTCTATAAAAAACACCTTTACCACCAGATTCAAACGTAAACTTGTCGTTGAAATTTTCAACGATCATCTCGAAACTTTTTGGGCATCAATGGCAAGCTACTGTGAAAAAAATGTTGGAATTAGAAGTTGTAGATTTTGAACGGCGTGCGCGTGGCGAGCTAGCAAAGTGGCGCACTGTTATAACTCCCATGCCTTTCAATACAATACAGTGAAAATTGAATGCATGCATTTATGCCTGGATCTGAATACATTGAAAAACACTGGACAAGGACATATAAGGAATGTGGGCGTGGTTAGCATAAAACCACTGTTGCTAAGGACAACAAAAAGTTTACTTTTCCCGATTTGTCCGAAACTGACGTTAATCCGTTCGTCCTCCCGAGGCAAACAAAACATAAAATGGTTGCTATGGAGATAAAATCAACAGAAAAGCGGCCATTTTGAAAAAAAGTGGGTTTTTTGACAACTCATGACATGTAGCTTTCACCAATGGAGCAATGTGTTTTTCTGAGTAAGTTAATGATGCTGATCGCTATGCTAGCAGTTTTAGCCACGTTAGCATAGCTAGCATAGTTAGCATAATTAGCATCTTAAACAATGTGTTTTTCTGAGTCAGTTGATGATGCTGATCGCTATGCTAGCAATTTTAGCCACATTAGCATAGCTAGCATAGTTAGCATAATTAGCATTTTAAGTAATGTGTTTTTCTGAGTCAGTTGATGATGCTGATCGCTATGCTAGCACTTTTATCCACATTAGCATAGCTAGCATAGTTAGCATAATTAGCATTTTAGGTAATTTGTTTTTCCGAGCGAGTTGATGATGCTGATCGCTATGCTAGCAATTTTAGCTATGTTAGCATAGCTAGCATAGTTAGCATAATTAGCATTTTAGGTAATGTGTTTTTCCGAGCGAGTTGATGATGCTGATCGCTATGCTAGCACTTTTAGCCATATTAGCATAGCTAGCATAGTTAGCATAATTAGCATTTTAGGTAATGTGTTTTTCCGAGCGAGTTGATGATGCTGATCGCTATGCTAGCACTTTTAGCCATATTAGCATAGCTAGCATAGTTAGCATAGTTAGCATTTTAGCTAATGTGTTTTTCTGAATCAGTTAATAATGCTGATCGCTATGCTAGCACTTTTAGCCAAATTAGCATAGCTAGCATGATTAGCATAGTTAGCATTATTAGCTTATAAAGCTTTTACTATCCCTTATCAAAGGTGGGCGGTGAGGGCGGTGAGGGCGGTGAGGGCGGCGGTGGTGCGTAGAGTTGGGCGTGGAAGGCGGGTTGCGTCTGCGGGCCATACAACGCCGCTTGCGGCTTTAATTATGGCCCGCAGCAGTCACAACTGCAAGGACCATATTGTAACTGCTACGAGGGTCGAACACTCAAAAAGCCCAAAACGTCAAAAAAACGCGTCAAAACGCCAAAAAATGGGGTCAAAAGTCGCCCAAAGCACAAAACAACACAACAATTGTGTAACGCAACAAAAAAAAACACACACACGCACAACACCAACGCACAAACGTACAAAATTGTAGTCGCAAAAATGACGACAAAAACACGAAAAAGCCCCAAAAAGCCCTCAAAGGACAGGTTTAAAGCCAAAAAGACATGCCCAGCCTATAGTAAAAGACAGGCCTGCATTGAAATACATAGGAAGCACCCTGGGGAAAAAACTTCTTATTGTTTTTGCTTCGTTTCATTATTATTATTATTATTATTCTTCTTCTTTCTTTCTTCCACTTTGAGCGAAAATTTGACCCCCGCCACATACCCGAAAACTCACCAAAATTGGCACACACCTAGGATAAATTGAAAATGAATTTTCGGCAAAGAGAACGTCACCCCCCCGAAGTCGATGACATCACGGCGAGCGTTCCCGTAAAAAAAATGAATGGGCCGAAATTGCTTATGGGGCCAAAAAAAAATATTTTGAAATACAGTTACAAAACCAAAACACACTTGTTGGAGATATCCCAAAGAAGTTATGAAATCATTATGGGATGGCCACACGACCTACGGCTTGGCGGCCATTTTGTCGCGAACTCTGAGAAATGGCGATTTTCGTGTTTTTTGACAATATGGGAAAACGACACTTTTGTTTGAGCGATTTTCATGAAATCGGATACAGATGCCAACAGCTTGATTCTACAAATACCAGAGAAGTTTCGTTGACCTTTGACCTTGGGAAGGGGCGGCCATCTTGAATTTTCCGAAAAAAGCACCTTTAGTAATGGATACAAACGAAAACTCGTCCTAGGGATTTTTTTCGATCGTCTTGAAACTTCTCGGGCATCAATGGCAAGCTACTGTGGACAAAATGTTGGAATTAGAAGTTGTAGATTTTGAACGGCGTGCGCGTGGCGAATTCGCAACCGTCGCCATTTTAGCTAGCTCGCACATATTTTATCGGAATGTTGTGAAAATGAAATATGCGATTCCCTGGCCCACACTGAACAAAATGATGCCACATACGACAAGATCGATAAAGGAATGTGGGCGTGGTAAGCAAAAAACGATCGCAAAAAAAAGTGCTGACTCGGCAAAAAAAAAAAATTTCGGATTTTTTTTTTAAGAATCGGCTAACGAAACCCAGATAACTTTGTTGGATATATCTAATCAAACTTTTGAAATCATTACGTCATGGCGACACGACCTATGGTTTGGCGGCCATTTTGTGCCAAAATCGGCCATTTTGAGATTTTCGCGTTTTTACACAATATGGAAAAATGAACTTTTTTTCGAGCGATTTTCACGAAATTTGACTCGCATGTCCCTAGCGTAAGTCTACAATCACCTCTGGAGTTTCGTCGACCTTTGACCTCGGGAAACGGCCGCCATCTTGAATTTTCTATAAAAAACACCTTTACCACCAGATTCAAACGTAAACTTGTCGTTGAAATTTTCAACGATCATCTCGAAACTTTTTGGGCATCAATGGCAAGCTACTGTGAAAAAAATGTTGGAATTAGAAGTTGTAGATTTTGAACGGCGTGCGCGTGGCGAGCTAGCAAAGTGGCGCACTGTTATAACTCCCATGCCTTTCAATACAATACAGTGAAAATTGAATGCATGCATTTATGCCTGGATCTGAATACATTGAAAAACACTGGACAAGGACATATAAGGAATGTGGGCGTGGTTAGCATAAAACCACTGTTGCTAAGGACAACAAAAAGTTTACTTTTCCCGATTTGTCCGAAACTGACGTTAATCCGTTCGTCCTCCCGAGGCAAACAAAACATAAAATGGTTGCTATGGAGATAAAATCAACAGAAAAGCGGCCATTTTGAAAAAAAGTGGGTTTTTTGACAACTCATGACATGTAGCTTTCACCAATGGAGCAATGTGTTTTTCTGAGTAAGTTAATGATGCTGATCGCTATGCTAGCAGTTTTAGCCACGTTAGCATAGCTAGCATAGTTAGCATAATTAGCATCTTAAACAATGTGTTTTTCTGAGTCAGTTGATGATGCTGATCGCTATGCTAGCAATTTTAGCCACATTAGCATAGCTAGCATAGTTAGCATAATTAGCATTTTAAGTAATGTGTTTTTCTGAGTCAGTTGATGATGCTGATCGCTATGCTAGCACTTTTAGCCACATTAGCATAGCTAGCATAGTTAGCATAATTAGCATTTTAGGTAATTTGTTTTTCCGAGCGAGTTGATGATGCTGATCGCTATGCTAGCAATTTTAGCTATGTTAGCATAGCTAGCATAGTTAGCATAATTAGCATTTTAGGTAATGTGTTTTTCCGAGCGAGTTGATGATGCTGATCGCTATGCTAGCACTTTTAGCCATATTAGCATAGCTAGCATAGTTAGCATAATTAGCATTTTAGGTAATGTGTTTTTCCGAGCGAGTTGATGATGCTGATCGCTATGCTAGCACTTTTAGCCATATTAGCATAGCTAGCATAGTTAGCATTTTAGCTAATGTGTTTTTCTGAATCAGTTAATAATGCTGATCGCTATGCTAGCACTTTTAGCCAAATTAGCATAGCTAGCATGATTAGCATAGTTAGCATTATTAGCTTATAAAGCTTTTACTATCCCTTATCAAAGGTGGGCGGTGAGAGCGGTGAGGGCGGTGAGGGCGGCGGTGGTGCGTAGAGTTGGGCGTGGAAGGCGGGTTGCGTCTGCGGGCCATACAACGCCGCTTGCGGCTTTAATTACGTTTCTTCTTTCTAACGGATCCGTTGAGCTCAAATTTGACCCCCGCCACATACCCGAAAACTCACCAAAATTGGCACACACCTAGGATAAATTGAAAATGAATTTTCGGCAATGAGAACGTCACCCCCCCCACGGCGATGACATCACGGCGAGCGTTCCCGTAAAAAAAATGAATGGGCCGAAAATTGCTTATGGGGCCAAAAAAAAATATTTTGAAATACAGTTACGAAACCAAAATACACTTGGTGGAGATATCCCAAAGAAGTTATGAAATCATTATGGGATGGCCACACGACCTACGGCTTGGCGGCCATTTTGTGGCGAACTCTGAGAAATGGCGATTTTCGTGTTTTTTGACAATATGGGAAAACGACACTTTTGTTTGAGCGATTTTCACGAAATCGGACACACATGCCACCAGCTAGATTCTACAACTACCAGAGAAGTTTCGTTGACCTTTGACCTTGGGAAGGGGCGGCCATCTTGAAATTTCATAAAAAAGCACCTTTAGTAATGTATACAAACGAAAACTCGTCCTAGGGATTTTTATCGATCTTCTTGAAACTTCTCGGGCATCAGTGGCAACCTACTGTGGACAAAATGTTGGAATTAGAAGTTGTAGATTTTGAACGGCGTGCGCGTGGCGAATTCGCAACCGCCGCCATTTTAGCTAGCTCGCACATATTTTATCGGAATGTCTTGAAATTGAAATATGCGATTCCCTGGCCCACACTGAACAAAACAATGTCACATACGACAAAATCGATAAAGGAATGTGGGCGTGGTAAGCAAAAAACGATCGCAAAAAAAAGTGCTGACTCGGCAAAAAAAAAAAATTTCGGATTTTTTTTTTAAGAATCGGCTAACGAAACCCAGATAACTTTGTTGGATATATCCAATCAAACTTTTGAAATCATTACGTGATGGCGACACGACCTACGGTTTGGCGGCCATTTTGTGCCAAAATCGGCCATTTTGAGATTTTCGCGTTTTTACACAATATGGAAAAATGAACTTTTTTTCGAGCGATTTTCACGAAATTTGACTCGCATGTCCCTAGCGTAGGTCTACAATCACCTCTGGAGTTTCGTCGACCTTTGACCTCGGGAAAAGGCCGCCATCTTGAATTTTCTATAAAAAATACCTTTACCATCAGATTCAAACGTAAACTCGTCGTTGGAATTTTCAACGATCATCTCGAAACTTTTTGGGCATCAATGGCAAGCTACTGTGGAAAAAATGTTGGAATTAGAAGTTGTAGAATTTGAACGGCGTGCGCGTGGCGAGCTAGCAAAGTGGCGCACTGTTATAACTCCCATGCCTTTCAATACAGTACAGTGAAAATTGAATGCATGCATTTATGCCTAGATCTGAATACATTGAAAAAGACTGGACAAGGACATATAAGGAATGTGGGCGTGGTTAGCATAAAACCACTGTTGCTAAGGACAACAAAAAGTTTACTTTTCCCGATTTGTCCGAAACTGACGTCAATCCGTTCGTCTTCCCGAGGCAAACAAAACATAAAATGGTTGCTATGGAGATAAAATCAACAGAAAAGCCGCCATTTTGAAAAAAATTGGGATTTTTTAATCAACTCATGACATGTAGCTTTACCAATGGAGCAATGTGTTTTTCTGAGTAAGTTAATGATGCTGATTGCTATGCTAGCAGTTTTAGCCCTGTTAGCATAGCTAGCATAGTTAGCATAATTAACATCTTAAACAATGTGTTTTTCTGAGTCAGTTGATGATGCTGATCGCTATGCTAGCAATTTTAGCCACATTAGCATAGCTAGCATAGTTAGCATAATTAGCATTTTAGGTAATGTGTTTTTCCGAGCCAGTTGATGATGCTGATCGCAATGCTAGCTCTTTTAGCCACATTAGCATAGCTAGCATAGTTAGCATAATTAGCATTTTAGGTAATGTGTTTTTCCGAGCGAGTTGATGATGCTGATCGCTATGCTAGCACTTTTAGCCACATTAGCATAGCTAGCATAGTTAGCATAATTAGCATTTTAGGTAATGTGTTTTTCCGAACGAGTTGATGATGCTGATCGCTATGCTAGCACTTTTAGCCAAATTAGCATAGCTAGCATGATTAGCATAGTTAGCATTATTAGTTTATGCAGCTTTTTCTATCCCTCATCAAAGGTCGGCGGTGAGGGCGGTGAGGGCGGTGAGGGCGGCGGTGGTGCGTAGAGTTGGGCGTGGAAGGCGGGTTGCGTCTGCGGGCCATACAACGCCGCTTGCGGCTTTAATTTAAGTTTATCTTTAAATTATGTACCTTGTTGGTTTGTCGAACCCTTGTAAAAAAAAAAAAAAAAAAAAAAAAAACAGAATTAAACAGCAATTTCACAAATGCCATGCGCGAAAAAAACGTGTCTGAGCGAGCTGCCGAACTCAGGAGAATCGTATCTCTCTGGAAAAATGTGTTTTCGAGCAGAGGAGCAGCTTTGAGACAATGTGTGTGAGCAGGCGGAGGCGGCTTTTGAAAGCAGACATGCCGCTCCACGCAGTCCTGAGAAACCGTGTAAACAATCACATGGATTTCTATTTCCAGTCGTGTCCAGACATGAGAAAGGCTGATATTATTCCCCCATATTGACATGTAGCCAAGATGCACAAGATGCCCACAATGAGTTTTTAAGTTCATCTACGGCTAAATCTTCTATTAATCTAATCCTAACCCTTCCTCTTCCGGGCCCGTTCGTCCTAGAATAAAGCACTGGCCACACATATTTAGAAAATGATGAGCGAACAGGCACTTAATAATAATGAAAACAATCATAAAAGCACATTTAGAAGATCATCTTGCTGTATGCCGCAGCTCTGTTTGTTTACGACAGAACTCACTATTTCTTCTTTTACGGACATTTCCGGTATTTTAGAGAGTCCTGCGCATGTCAAAGTGATTTATTTTGATCAAAAGTGAGGCGTATAAAAACATTTGTTAGAAGTTTTTCTGCAGCCATGTACACAGTTCGATTCTAATCCAATCTTTGATCCGGTCAAAGACATTTACCAACAAATTAGCGAGGGACGACTGTAGACGGTAAAAAAAAAAAAAGCTGATAAAATCCGTTTATGTCAACGGCTTTAACCCCAGTGTTGACAGTCTTTCGACTGTCGTGTATGCAAATAACGTAATTCCACCAGGTTCTGAAGCGAAAAAAAGGCAGCCTTCCGCTGATATGCAACACTTTACGGGAGTGAAGTGTTTACACAATCAACCTTACTCAGCTGGTTCTGACTCATTCTGATCATGAAAGCTGAGATGAAAAGCTGCTTTCATCCGTGACAGAATAAGCTGATTAATGTTAGTGTGTCAAAGAGCGTGTGTTATTACGGTGTCGCCAGTGACATCTCCAATGTTAAGGGAAGTAGATGACTGCGGTGGTGGTAGTAGCATCATTTTACCGGTTTTGCTTCGGGACACGATTAACCTTTTTAGCCCCTGTGCTATCTTATGGGGTCAAAATGACCCCACCCTTACATTGACGTGTTCTCCCTACCGTGACAAAAGTGGATAAAGGTGGAGAGAATTTCATGTAATCCATGGACACCAGTGAATCATTGAAGAAAAAAGGTTCAGCGCACTGTCTTGTGGGGTCAAAATGACCCCACTTCCTACGTTAAAGTGCCTTGGATAGCACCAGGGCTAAACAAAAAACAGAAAAAAAGAAGAAAATCTTGAAAAGCTTAATAAAGCTCCACACATCCAGTCTAAAGAAATGACCCCAAAAAGCCGACTTTTCACTTTCAGCAGGCAGGCAGGAACATTGCAGGCAGTTTGACTCCCAGCTTGAGTTCATTCAGGCAGCAGTGGAAGTGACAGTTAGCCTATTTACTTTTATTCTGGACTTGTGCTAATTATCTTAACTACACAAGTAATTATCCTTCACATCAAAGGGCCCCGCCACGAGCCCCGCCGGTACCCCCCCCAACCAAGCAGCCAGCCCCCGACACGCCACCCCCATCACGTTTCCGGAGCCAGCGGAATCGTGACATTAGCGGATAATTAGGCGATCGGCTGAGTGGGTTTGATGGGGGCAACGTTTGACGAGGAGGCGTCTGCTGGATGAGCTGCAGGAGGAGAATCCAGAGATATCAGAGCCAGATTAACAGTATCTATTCCATCTTGGATGTTAAGCTGCTGCCTGCGTAGCATTTCACAGATTAGCAGTAAATAAATGACATTCCCGCGGGATTATTGATTTTCCTTCCTTTCTCGCCTTAGGCTTTATCTTTCATCTCAGCCTTTTTCCGATCCGAGTCCACTGTGATCACTAATGTCGCTCAAAAGGCCGTGACTTGATGGCCGACTTTACGGGTTTTTTTAGGACAAAAGCTTTTTGTGCTCGCTTCCTGCGCTGCTCCACCAAACCCCCACACGCCACGGCTTCCTCGCAGAAAATATAGCAACCGGGTCGTCTTTTATCCAACGCGGGGGCCTTCGTTAACGGCGAAAAAGATCATCTCTGCAGAAAACATGTGACTGCAGAGGGAAATTTACATCCGCTGCATTTAAATGCCTTTGAAGTTGTTTGTTTTGCTCACCTTGGAAACACTATTTCCACTTTCTCCTCTGTGCTAAGAAAGAAACGCGCCCCATAAATATTTATCTGCCTTGAGCCCCGCGCCATCCCGGCCCGGTGTTTTCAACGCGGCCACAGGAGATCGGGCCTATCGGGGACCGGCTGAGAGGAGGAACAGAGGGAGAATTAAAAAGGAGCTGAAGGAGAGCGGCTCATATTCATGCGTGTGAGGTGCTTCATGCAGGAGGATGGGGCGCGGTTTACTTTTAGTCGCCTTTAAAGTGGCGTCTTTGTCTGTTAATAAATGGATCATCGTTGGAGTATTTGAGGTCATTGAACCCTCAAAGGACTCTGGACCTTAGGGACTTGACACCAGACTATTTATTATTTTTAATATTATGTTCAACCTGCATTGTTTAAAGGGACATTATCACAATCAAAGAAATATTACAATTATTTGAGTTTTGGTTTAAAAAATGTTTAGGGTAAATATTTATTAGCATGGTTGTGCAACTGTTTAACTTTATCACATTAAACCAGCTGCTTTTCTGTTTAATTTTTAGACATTTGTCCTTTTTTTCCCATTTGAATGCCATATTTTGGTTTTGTTATGTCTACACTTTGTTAAAAAAAACACTAAAATGTCTTTAAAACTGGCTGTAAGTGAAGGAAGATTAAATGGAACAACGAGTGATTTTCTAACATTTAAAGTTATTTTGTGATGTAACCCTTGTGCTATCCAAGGCACTTTACCATTGTTTTTTCTTCAATGATTTGTGATCTTCACTGGTTCAATGGATTACATGAAATTTTTCCATCTTCATCCACCTTTGTCATGGTAGGGAGAACACGTCAAAGTAAGGGTGGGGTCATCTAAGATAGCACAAGGGTTAAATATCTTTTGAATGTATGGTAACACTTCACAACAGAAAAATGCCAAACGATAACACTTTACAACAATGCATAAGAAAAACTATGCTAACTGTGCTATAACTATTGTTTGCTGACACTACCCTTTGCATTTAGCGCAAATGTGATGCTGGCTTATCCAATGTTGAGGCTTTTTTTAAATGTATTTATTTTTGAGGGAATGAGTGAGTGATATGTATTTATTTATTTATTTATTTTTTAGCCTGTCTGTCTGTCTATTCATCTCTGTTCTTTCTTTCATTTTTCCACATCTTATTTATTTATTACATACTTTGTCACTGTTATTGATTTACTTTTATGTTTATCTTTGGTTGAGTGTTTTTGTCTTTTTCATATTTCTTATGTATTTTTCGTCACTTTTTTATTAACTTATGTTAAAGTTAGTCTTTCTTTTTAGAGAAAATAGAGAAAGAGCCTTCATGTGATGAAGATGATTATTTTGGCAATTTTTTTCTATATAATTTCATTTTGGACGTTGTGAAAGATGTATTTTGCCTTTTGTGATACTTGTTTGTATATTTTGTTAAACTTGGGGTCCATTGTCAGTGTGTAATCAATCATTTTTAAAAAGCGCTTCACGCTGCCACAAACTCGACTCAACTCAACTTTATTTATAAAGCACTTTAAACAGAACAAGGTTTACCAAAGTGCTGAACAAAACAAAAATTAATAAAAGCACATGACAATAGAAAGCATGAAACACATAAAAATAGGTCAGGATTCCAGCTCAATTTAAAGCCAAAGTGAAAAAATATGTTTTAAGAGCAGATTTAAAAATACAGAGTGAGTCTACCTGTCTGAGGTACTGGGGCAATTCATTCCATAGTTTTGGTCTGAAGACTGAGAAGGCTCGGTCACCGAGACGACCAGCTGCGTCTGATTTGTTGACCTAAGGGAGCGGGGGGGAGTGTACACCTGAATCAGGTCAGACAGATATTTTGAAGCGAGTCCATGGAGACAGTTGAAAACAAATAAGAGAATTTTAAAATCAATGTGTAAGCGAACTGGGAGCCAATGAAGAGATGCTAATATGGCAGTAATATGTTCTTGTTTCCGTGTACCAGTTAGAAGACGGGCAGCAGCATTTTGGACTATCTGCAACCGAGCAAGTAATTTCTGGGAAAGCCCAACATAGAGAGTATTACAGTAATCCAAACGAGTTGAAATGAAAGCATGGATTAAAATCATGACGAGAGAGGAGAGGTTTAACCTTAGTCCGCTGTCTCAGGTGAAAAAAACTGGTGGAAAGTTCATTTCCTGTAAGGAACTGAACTACTTCTCCAATTATTTTTATTTAATATTTGTTTTTTTCAACTCGAGTGGGCCCTAATGGATTACCAGTGGTTTTCCCTGAGGCCTCTCTTTGGGACATTTCAAGCCAGTTTTTTGCCATTTTTATGTGGCTTAGACTTGATGCACATTTTGGGAGTCCTCTTGTCTTTTCCAATTATTAAATCCTTGTTTTGTAAAATCAAAATCCCTGTCATTGTTCCCTCCAAATTTACGACACAGGAAACAAAAGCATGGATCAAGCTTTGCTGAATATTCCAGCCCTGGTCTTTCACCATACCAGCCTGGGCAGAATGAGCGTGCGTTCTTACCAAAGTTACACTTGGGGGTGGGGGGGACCAGAGCTGTGGGTTGTGACGGTTCTAAAGTGTTCAAGCCTAAATCTACATCCTCCGCAGCGGAGCAAAAGGAGCGGTGCTTGTGACACTAGGCCAGGGGTCGATAACCTACGGCTCTTTCATCCTTGTGCTGCGGCTCAAGGATGAAACGGTTTTGCAAAATAAATATCATGTTCTAAGATTGTGGTGGTGTCTTTAACACCGTCGGGTAGTGCGGGCGGGCAGGAGGAAAGGAGCAGCGTGAGCACGCGGAGGGGGCGTGTCTGCAGGTGTCATGGGATGGAAAGTTCTTCTAAAAAGACAGTCAGTGGTAATCTCGTAGTGGGCACAGGAGCACCCCCCCCCACCCACCCTGTCACCTTGCTTCTTTGATGAGGCGGGGGCGGGGCTTAGACTCACTGCTTATGATTCCAGACCCGGCAACAAAGAACTGGCTAATAATAAAATAGTTATGGTCCATAAAATGAATGTACTTTATTGGGTTTACTGGATTTACAGAAGGAAGAAAATAGAAACGAGTGGACAAAAGATCAAAGGAAACATCCTTCTCATAAATAATTAAAATAGATAATTAAATCAATATCCTGTCCGCATTTTGAATCAATACGAGTATCGCCAAATGAACTATCGCGATATGTCAGCGGGATGATTTTTTTCTAACAGCCCTAGTGTTGCGGCTCTCTGTGCTTTCATTTCTGAGGGAAACTGATCCAAAAGGCTCTTTGAGAGATGAAGGTTGCCGGCCCCTGCACTAGACAAAATAGATGTACTGGGCTGAACACGGGGATTCAAGTTTGCAGTCCCGCCAAGGAGTGGGTCTCTGCTGCCACCGCCGCCAAGGCTCCGGTACTGGCAGCTTCGCTGCTACTGCAAGCGCTAGCTTTAGCAACCAGAATCCTACGTACGATAAACTCGTCTCTCGGTTTACTCCAAACCAGAACAAAAAGAGTAGCAGATAGACAAGAATGAGTTGAAATAACGAGTGATCAAATCGTTTCAGCGATAAAAAGCAGATGAAAACTCCAAACAGCGGCTGTATCGGCTGGGCCAACCGAGTGAGACGAGTGGGGATGAAGCGAGAGGCCACGCCCTCCCTTCTATCTACCAATCAGCACAAGCAGCTAATTTGAATGGCAGGCAGAGCGCAGAGAGCACTCAGTTTTTCTTTAAATATTTGTACCATTTGGAATGTTTGCATGGTGTCACGTTTGGAGGGGCAGTCCTGGCATTTGGGGGTGCATTACTCCCCCTTGCCCATGCCCAGATCCGGGCCCAATCGTAATCAGATCTTTGTGTGAAAATGTTCTTTTCTGTCTGAGAAAACTGTATAAAGTGTTTAGTAAGGAGTTTACAGCCTTAACCCTTGTGCCCTAGGCACTTTAACATTGTGAGTTGGGTCATCTTGACCCCACAAGACTTTTTTCTTCAATGATTTATGATCTTCACTGGTGTCCATGGATTACATGAAATCCTCTTTACCTTTATCCACCTTTGTCATGGTAGGGAGAACACGTCATTGTAAGGGTGGGGTCATGGGATAGCACAAGGGTTAAAACATCTTTAAGTAAGGGTTAATGGCTGACGAAGTGTGCGATTATTACTTTTTAACGCACGACGTGGAAGCCTGAACCGTTGCTTCCGTAAGGCCATTAACCCGCTTATACCATGGCCACTTACAAAAGCAATACATATTAACCAGGTTTTAGTTCTTAATTCTTGTTCTTATTTCGGTTTGGATCGCTTTTCTCGGCGATGCGCCGCATCACATAACATATAGTCCGCGTCGCGCAGCACCACCGCTGCAGTCAAGATTCGGCGATATATATATGCTGATCGTCCCGATGGGTTGAATAAAGCATCAGTTCAAAGAGAAAGTTCACCTCTTACTGCTTGTTTTTGTCCAAATTATGAAGCAATAGGTTATTTTAAAGAAGCCGGCGCAGTGATACAAAACATTTAAGCTAGCTGACCGGAACTTCTTTTTTCACCGTGCGGTTATCAGGTTTTAATGCATACCCAGCAGCCAATCAGAATCGAGTATTCCACCGGACCATGGTATAATGCAACTTAATGAATGTCAGCTTTCACAATTTATTTTTGGAACATAACTCCCACAATAATTGAGGGAACCCTGTCTAGAATGTTCTGTCTTCATTTTTATTCATTTACTTTTTACTAAACAACATTTTTTAATCAAAAGTACAGCTTAAATGTCTTTTTGGTGTGCAACTAAACTTAAAAGTTATGAATTCCTAATAAAACGTGCATATTTAACCACTTAAATCCTTCTCCATGAATAAAGCACAGTTGCGTGATGTAGAATTTACTTAACTGAGTGGATTTTTAACATAATTTTAAACTTTTTTTATGCTTTGAACTGGGCTCTGCAACCTGTAACGCAACAAGAGCAGATTTGAACCAGTTTCTTACTGATCAAAACCCAGTGTGAGCTGCAAAGTCCCACATCACCATTTAGAAAAATATAGTTTATTTATGTTTTTGTGGCCATTAAACCCTTCTAAATATAAAATGTTGATTGTAAAAAAAACTACAATAATTAAACTATATCACTGTTACAACTTTGGGAGCAACAAACAAGTTCCTTTCAAAATAAAATACATCCTGTGTCATTTCATTTGCTGCTGCTGTAGATTGACTTATTCTATTAATAAATCATTCTGACATGAGATCAAATTTTTCACCATAATTTAGGCTCGTTCTTTGACATGTGTGCATTTCAGAGGAATGGTCAAGCACTCAATGCTCTTGATTTAGGGAAATGATGGCAGTGGTTAAATAAAATAAAAAAGGAAATTTTTTTTACTCATGTAAATTTATATACCTAAAAATATCTAACAAAACTTTACTAACAAACATATTATTTATTTAGATTATCACTTTTATTTAAAGCCAAAGAGCCACAAGGCCTAGAAAGTGGAGGAATGTGTTTATATTTTGATAATGTGCCTTATTTTGTGACGCTTATTTTAGCAACAGAACTTTAAATGTGAAATATATATATATTTTTTTAAAAAACTACAGACACAGCCATGGCTTTTCTACTGTTTTTTCTGAGGAGTTTAGGAAGAGACGTCCACAGAAACGTCCTGTTCTCCTGGTGGAACCCCAAGGTGCTTCCAGTTCAGCTCAGAGACCAGAGACTAAAGTTAATGTTTGGAGACAGACTTTGGATCATACCACCCAACAGAAAGATTGTAATGAAGGACCAAACCACCAACTTTTTTATTTTTACATAAATACAACTTTTTTTGTTCCGAGATGAACATTTTCCCATTTCCCAGTCATCTTTTATTTATATGATAAAGAAGTTTTTAGCCCAAATCAAAAAAAAGGTTCCATTTCCTAGGACATAGTTTCTGCCGAGCAGCAGGAATAGAAATTCGCCTCTGAGTTGTGGGGGGAACTTGTGGCGTAAAGCAGGAGTGTCTAACTCAATCGCAAGGGGGGGGGCAAAATCCATAACACACCTTAGGCCGCCCAACAGGATCAACATTTATTGAATACACTAAAACTACTTTTTTTAAACTTTAAAACGCAAATATTTAACACAAATATGCATGAAACAACAGACCGGAGTAATATTCCAGAATAAAAAAATTTAAACCTTCAATAACTTTCATTATTTTTGCTTCTCCATAAATATATATTCAGTCACAATTATACGAGTCAAAAATAAAGTAAATTAAAAAAAAAACACTAAAATGTCTTTACTTTTATGACATTTTATTTAAAATAATAATAAACGTATATAAAGATAAATATCTCAAAACATTTGGCTCTCCATAAAAATATATATAAAGTCAAAATTATACAAATATGAACTTTTTGCCGGCAAATTTTGAATCTAAACCCCCCAAGTAAGCAGAAGATTTCATTCTGGCAACACTGGCGTCGGGCAAGGGAGCTAACGCACTGCATGATGGGATTCGTAGCTACTATTGAAGTGAAGGTCACAGACATATTGGAATTGGGCCTGCTGTCACATCTGGCAGAGCCAGGAATTGTGGGATACCATTCCCTTTACCTGTGTGGGTGGACTGGGGTTTAAGTGGGGTTTTTGTTGTCTGAGCTGTTTTACTCTGTTTTGCGCTTAGTTCTTTTATCCTGGTAAATTTTAATCAATTTTTATTACATTTTTTAATCTCAAAAATTAGATCTCGGCCCCTAGCATTTTCTGTCTGACTGGAATAAATGATACATTGCCAGCAAGAACAACAATGGGGAGACCTGCACAGCAGCAACAATAGAAACTACAATAAGAAATTCTGAGAATCTGCTTTCAGTTTCCAGCTTATTCACATGATGTAAACAAAAATCCGTTTTGTGTTTGTTGTGTGAAACTTTTTTTTTTTTTTGTAGAATTCATGTTTTGTCCCTTTCTGGGCCACAGGGCTGCTGGAGCCTATCGCGGCCACTTGTGGGTGAAGGAAGGGGACATCCTGAACGGGTCGCCAGTCTGACGCAGAGCCACAAATCGCACACTCACATTCACACTGAGCGACGATGAAGCATGTTTTTGGACGGTGGGAGGAGGCCGCAGAAACCACACGCATGCACGAGGAAGAACATGCAAACGAGACAGAATTCAAAAACACTATTACAAAGAAAGAAAAAAATATATATAAATAAATTAAATATTTATACAAACAATATACCGTGCTACAAATCTATGTCAGGCAAAAGGGATTGAACACCTATGTTCGAGAGATCGCTGGGTCAGTTCTAAGGTCAAGGACATGACATGGTCTAAGAAAGGCGACCAAATTTCAGAGAATTTAGATCGAGAGCCATTAATAGAGTGTCTTTGCAGTGCATCAGGATAGTCTGGCGGGCAAGCAGTGTCAGAAAAGCTACAAGATCCTCAGACCAAGGGGAGAGGGAGTGATTGTCATGCTGTCATTGGGGAATGCTGTACTCTGATGTTACAGACAGAGGCTAGAGAGTCAAATACACAGTTCCAGAGATCAAATAGAGACGGTCATGTCAAAAACACATGAGTGAGATTTGCAAGGCCCAGATTACACATTTCTTATGAGCAGAGGGTTCAAATTTGACAAATATAGTTATTAGGATGATATTGTGATATGTATCTTTATGGCCTGATGTAAAAAGAAACGATATCGGGAAGCAAAAAAAATCTATATCACCTACTTCTACGTCACACCTACACGGTTTTTAGATCGCCATTTATGTATCTGCTCACGATTCCCAATGATTTGAAAAACTGAAATTCTCCTAAAATGAAATATGAATTTTTCTTTATCCTTTGTGCTATCTTGTGGGGTCAAAATGACCCCACCCTTACATTGACGTGTTCTCCCTACCATGACAAAGGTGGATAAAGGTGAAGCGTTAGAAATAAGGGGGAAAAAAATGCAAGTAAACTTGGTTGTCCTCCCCAATTTTTGGTTGTCCTTGGATACCAATATTCAGCAATAACGAAACCTACTCAGATATCAGTACTTACATCTTTATTTCTTCTATACACCTAATATCAACTGCCTCTTATGATGGACATTTAAAAAACTCTTTAAATATTAAAAACAAACATTTTACTAAATATTGAAGCATCTGGTTACACAAAGTACTGCCAAAAACTTGAAACTAATATCTTTATAACTAGTATCTTTACACAGCAGGGCTCGACATGGCCATTTGTCCACTGACCCGGTCCAGCTCGCTTGAGCAGGACGGACCACAAGACTTTATTTTCACTTGTCTGCTCGGGCCACTGAAATATCTAACGGTTGTTATATTTTTCACCTTTTTCAATAAAGTATATTTTGCGAAAACATGTAGATTTACCTCGTCTTCATTGCTTTGAAAGTTTGACGTCCGCCATGATTGTTTTGGTCAGGTGCCGCGTGGTGCGCACGCTCCACAACAGCGAACAGTGTTCAGAGACTGAAGCATGTCAGAGATGTGGAAGACATGGCAGGAATAGATAGGAATATGTTAGATGGAGTAATGGGTGGAATTAGTAGTTTGGACAGCAAGATATTTAATGAATGCATTGAAGATGAAACTGTATGCACTAAGCTTTAAGCTGAATTTCAAAGAATCAAAGGAAACTCCAAATACCTGAATCTCAGACTCTAATGCAGTATAATGTCAAAGTACTTCATTTTGTTTTTCTCTACAACACTGTAAGCAGTAAGTATTTCTAGTCAAAAGCTGAATGATCTCAGTAATTAAATTTTATTTAATTTTTCAATTATTTAATTTAATTAAGTAACTAAAAAGTAAATGTAACTTTGCAACTTTAAACAAGTAACTGCAAATTTGAACAACATAACAGTAATTAAGGATCTAAAAAGTAAATGTAACTTTGCAACAGTAACATAAAGCAGAACCTCAAGGCAGTCAGAGCAAAAAAGTCAATAAAACTTCTTAACTATTGATTAGGAACAAATGTGAAATAGCAGTGATTAGAAGCAGCATGAACACTTCTTAACTAGTGTTACCTACTACACTGCAGTGCTCTCTTCAAAAAATCTGAAACAGACTAGAGCAGATTTAAGTTTGATACGGTCTATTTTCAGTAGTTGAAAAGTGTATTAAAAAGTGCTAGATGTCACCAGAATGCACCAAATTGCACCATATTAAAATTTTCCGGGGGGGCATGCTCCTGGACCCCCCGTCTGCGCCGTCCGTCGCTTGGGCGGCGGGTCCCGCTGTGCGCGGTGTCGGGCCAGTAACTTTCAAAAACTACTGGCCCTGTGGGCCAGTGCAAATTTCTGGACTATGTCAACCCCTGCACAGATTTAAATATATTGGTTCTATTTTTTCTTTGGTTTTGATAATTGTTGCTTAACCTTTGTGCTATCTTAGATGACCCCACCCTTACGTGTTCTCCCTACCATGACAAAGCTGGATAAAGGTGGAAAGATTTCATGTAATCCATGAACACCAGTGAAGATCACAAATCAGTGAAGAAAAAAGGTTCAGCGCACTGTCTAGTGGGGTCTAGATGACCCCACAGTTAAAGTGCCTTGGATAGCAAAAAGGGTTAAATATGTCCTCTGTCAAAAGGAAAATGCCATCTATGCCAGGTGGGGTTGGGGCTATAGCCTCCACCCAGCATCCTGTGGCTCCAACCTGTTCAGCTTCCCAGACCTCAGGGCCTCCACCTCCAGGTTACCTCAACACCCAGCTCTTCCACCCTAATGAGCCCAACTCAACTCAGCCAAAGTCATCTGATGACACTGATGGGGGGAGATTGATATTCACGCTTGACTCACCGTCCTCTCCACTTGACTGCCGTGTTTACCTCCCCACACAATTAGTATCTGCCGGAGACAGGCAGACGAGCGGGCGGAGAGAGGGATGGAGTCTGATTTCTGCCGAGTGTTTGCGAGACTCCATTAGCAGCAATTGTTTATGAAGATGGGAGATGTCTTTCAAAGTGGCTTGAAGGTGGCGGTCTATATCACAACGCCATTACGAGCTCATTTAATCCCCATAAAACGTTTCTACCTCTCTGAATGTCAGGGGCTCGGGATAACCGAGCCCCTATTGGCTTAAGCAGGGCGCATATTTAAACAGATATGAGGCAAATTTACATCCCAGACTCGCCTCGCTTTAGACAGTTAGCTCATCAACGAAGCAACAGATAGCCTGTTAGCTAAGTTTTGTGTCAAAAGATATGCATGGAAGCAAATCAAACTCCTTCACTTCCTGCCTGGACTCCGAATGAGAGGAGGAGGCGGTAGCAGATTCTCAGAGGAGAAAGCCACCAAACCTGAAGCCTTCCATCTGCGTTAGATGTAATTGACGTTCCCTCTAATCTGTGCAGTTGAACGCAGCAGTAAAAGTCAGTGCAGGTGTGCACAGGTAAATAGTCTGTTTAAGTCCTGGCTGAAGCAGAAGGATGGAATATCTTTTTTTTGTGGTGCAACAGCGCCCCTCTGTGGGCACTGGGGAGAATGACACTTCTCACAATTTAAGGGCCTATACAGTGTATGATGCAAAATCAACTTTTTTGAGCTTTTAACCCTTGTGCTATCCACTTTGACATTGGGAGTTGGGTCATCTAGACCCCACTAGACAGTGCGCTGAACCTTTTTTCTTCACTGATTTGTGATCTTCACTGGTGTCCATGGATTACATGAAATCCTCTCCACCTTTGTCATGGTAGGGAGAACACGTCAATGTAAGGGTGGGGTCCTTTTGACCCCATAGCACAAGGGTTAAGTGCATTTTTACATGGACTTACATTGTGATGTCACAAAGTGAGGACCCGCTCCTTCCAGGAAGGAAAAAAAAAAAAGACACGGAGCTCTCGGCAAAACGGCTTTACCTCATCCCTTGTGCTATCTTGTGGGGTCCAGATGACCCCACAAGATAGCACAAAGGTCATATGCACATCTATCTTTGGAAAAGTTTGGTTGTTTGTTGTGGGTGGAACGCTGACACGCTGCAGTGTACGATGACGTTATCAAATGGGCGGCACCCACAAGGGGCGGCAGGCGGAGCCTCAGTGTGCCATAGAATATATACCTATTTACTCTGAAAGGCTCAAGAAAAGCATGACATAAGCCCTTTAAACATGTTGGAAATCAAACGTAGTAAAAAAAAATATGAATTTGACTTTTTCTTTTTAGATATTTTATGTTTTCTTCAACTATTTGGGTGGAAAATATATGAAAATATGTTACAGTACTGAAGCTAAATACTAGACTTTTAACAGCAATACTAAATGTATTTAGTGAGGTCAAAAATGTTGTTTAAGAGGAACAAAGTCCAATAAGTTTCAGAAAAGTGAAGAATGAAGAATGGAGAGGCAAAATTATCAAAGTTAACACAAAAATGAACCAAAAACAACCAAATCTGAAGTTTAATTTTAAAACTAATTGTGCCTCTGAATTGCATGAACATGTTCTAATTTAAATAAAATGTATTTCTATTTAACTCCTAAAAACATTAATAAAAGAAATAAGTTCTTAATATTTTCATATTTGTAATGTGGAAATGTAAAAAAAAATCATTTTTGAAATATGTTTAATTCTGTCTGTCAAAGAAAAACACACACAAATCTTTTATATTTGTATTTTTATTTAAATTTTGGTAGAAAAAAACAGTCCTGGTGTTTTTTTGTTTTTGTTTTTTTGTAGTCCCATTTAAAAACCCTTCCCACTCACTAAAGTACAAAAGGAAATATACAAAAACCTACCCCATGCTACCCAGAGAATATGGACAACCGTATGGAAAAGAAAGAAAACAGAAAGAAATGTTTCGATGTCTACATCTACAAAAGAAAAACAAAAACATTATATTTAAAAAAAAGGCAAGTATCCAGCACAAAATGTGACACTTTGTCACAGGAATTTCTTTTGTGGTATATAAAGTACTGTGAATACTTTACAATAAGTTAACGCAGGCACATTTCTTTACGACAGAAAATCCGGTAACAGTCAAATGTTTGACATAAAAACAAACTAATGTTTAGTTTTTTTTTGTTTTTTTAGCTTTTCTTTTACTTTTTTTTAGATCGGTTTCACATTAAACAGACACAAAAAAAAAAAAAACAAAACAAACACTTCTGGGTAGCACTATTTTTGGTTTTGTCAGAACAAGCTCCGCCTCCTCATTGTTCGCCTGCATGCCTCCGAGATGCACACGTTGAATATTCAAATGATATAAATATATTTCGACAAAAATATACTAAGACTATTCTCAATACAAATGATTAATGCCAAAAAGGAAAGGTTATCATATAAACTTCAATAACTTAAACTTAAGTATATATATATATATAAAAAAAAAAGAAAAAAAAAAAGAAAAAAGCAGCACTTTCTTACTCTGCAAAAACAAAGACAGCGAATTTCCTTTCCACCAAGGAAGTTGAATGTTGTTTCCCTCTTAATTCTTGGTCACAAGAGGTATAAATACTACCGGAGGACCTGTACAGTACCCATGAATGTCCACACTACAAAATAAGTTAGTGTCACATTGCTATACAGATTCATTACAGCTTAAATACAAACAGGAAAAAAAAGGAAATGAAGCCGCCTTGAAAGTACAATTCTTGTTTCGGAGGAATTTAATGGAAATAATTGAAATGAATGAAAATACTTCATAGTTGGCTTCTTGAAACTTCTAACTGATTTCATGAGAATAAAAAGTACTTTTTGTGTTGAAATGATGAAAAGTCACAGGAGTGAGGACTTTTCTCGACACAGTGACCACCCGGGGCTCTGGGGGGGGAGGGGACTCAGACACATTCGTTCCACGTTGGAGGGGGTAGAGGGGTGTGTGTGTGTGTGTGTGTGACACCAGAGGACGGCTGTCAGTCCACGTCGCTGAGGTCGCTGACGGGCTCGTCCTGGACGATGCTCAGGTGGTTCATGGCGCGGCTGAAGGCGATCTGCACGGCCTTTCGGATGCTGGACGTGCGTCCCTCCATCATCTTGATTTTGTCGATGGTTTTGTCCATCCCCAGAGGAACCATCTTGGATCTAGGAAGCCACTGCCTGAAGAAAAAGACCACCAAGAACCAACATCTGGTCTGAATGAAGTGTTGATGGAACCAACAGCTGCAGGATTTTGGCTTAGAGGATATTTGTGATCAGAATTAGCCTTCTAAGCTGCCACAACCGAACCGACACTACAACGGAGTAATAACACGAAATGTAATTTACAAGATTAAAGTGGAAGTGAGCAAGTGAACGCTGTGCAGCAGCAGAGCAGACCGCCTAAGCTTACATGAACAGGTGAGCTGGATGTTTACTGACTACGTTCCAAATGTTTGGAAGCTCATTTGATTTACGATTTATTCATGTTTTATCTATTGTTGGGTGGTTTGCAGGATCTCTGCAGCCGGTTGATGAAGACTTCAGTGTCCCTGCAGCTTCAATGCTTTCTTCCTCAACCAAAGACAAGATCTCTACGTCTGTGTGACGCTTCCGTATTTACAGGTGCATTTTTTTTATGTTTTTATGCTAATCTAACAGACTATTTTCATTCCTCTTTTTTGTTTTACATTGAAACGAGACGTTTCATCTGGAGGAGGGGGCGTATGTAACACTGTTTCCTACCGCTTTAGTGTTTCGTGTGCACCTGACACTCATGACGCAATGAGACAAATGGACTTCTGGGTATGTGAACGCAAAGGGAGAGTAAAGTAGTGGTCCTTTAAACCCAAACTCCTTAATTTACATATGATCTCCGCTTTACCGAATCCGAATCCGGAAACTCGGTTCTACTGACAATAACTTGATTTTGTGTCACCAAAAGGTTCAGAATCTCTTTGTTTTTTAAACTTATTCGGAAATAAAGCTTCACAAAAGGCTCCACATATTTCACCTTACAGCAAGGCTCCGATAAACAGATGACTTTGGTGTTTTTTCTTTTTTTTTTTTGTTTCGTTAATTTCTGACAAGAAAAAGTCGTAAATTTACGAGATTTAAAGTCGTGAAACTACGACTTTTTTCTCGTATATTAAATAAATAAATAAAGTCATAAATTTAGGACCTTATCTTGGTACTTTAACAGTTCTGACTTTTTTCTCGTAAACGTACGACTTTAAAGTCATAACTAAAGAAAATGTTTTGTCCGTAAACTGGCCCTAAAGCTCCCTCGTACCAACACGGTCCTTTTGGGGCGCCATGATATCCGGTGCAGGAAGTGACGGCAAAATGAGGTAAATGAGGAGCAAATCCAGGCCTGTAGGGGGCGATGCTCCTAATGCTACGTTCATGTCGAATGCGTGGCAAATTTGTGGTCGCCCCCTCTGTTTTGACTCGCATCAAATCCGTGTTCATTAGCCCTGACGCTCCTGTCCCGTGTGGGAGGAGCTATGGTCAAAACCTCCTTTCCCATGTTTTTATTTTGAGCTCGTCATAGACGCCGTGTCAGGCCACATGAGATCAGTGCGGTGCCGTGAGCTTCACCATCTGCTGCAGAAGCGCCGTCTGGATGACGGAGCTTCCAACTCTCTGTGACCCAGTTTGATGACTTCCTGTCCCGCATTAATAAAAAATAAAAGTAAAAGAATGTAGCTTTAGGACTGTTGAGGAGTTCTGCTGGTTACCGGGATGACTTCAGCCCAAGTTTGACCAGCAAATGAACTTTTTCTAAACTAAGACAGAAGAATGTTCGTGTAGACGTGGGGGAGTAGCGAGCATCCCAACTGTAGGGTTGTTTTAGTGTCCCGGGGAAGAACCAGGACACGGCGGAGAGACTACGCCTCTCGGTTGGTCCGGGAACGCCTTGGGGTCCCCCCCAGAGGAGCTGGAGGAAGTGGCCGGGGCGAGGGAAATCTGTGCGACTTTGCTTCTGCGACCTGGTCCCGGATGAGCGGAAGAAGACTGATGGATGGACGGAACAGTGATGTCACAGCATCGACTAAAAATGTGATTGAGGGACTGTGACGTCACCCACAGAAACTCAGACTCAAACCAAATAAAATGTATTTGTGCTACAGACCTTTCTCACTAAGCGGTGAATAGTCCAATGTTGTTTCCCTCTTTATTGGCCGTGTTGGTCTAAGTCAAGGTTTCTATGGGAGCCGCCTTGGCCAATCCGGGGTAAGCTTGTTGAACGGACGCGCCTCTTCTACTTGAAAGCGGTCGATCAGTTAATCTAACGTTGTAAACGTGAGACTGAGCCACTGTTCAGTTTATAAATTAAAGAACCTGTTAAAAAATGTGTCAGATCAAGAATGCTTATTCTGACTGAACTAAAGCTGTTTGTTTCTCTACAGAAGTCTATTTCTGCTTTTTGGGACCAGCGGGTATTTCCTATTCGGAACGCAAGGGGGGAGGGAAGAAATCTGGGGTGGGGGGGCGGAACTCACCAGCTGCGCTTGTTGTCGAAGAACAGGACGAGGTGCAGCTTCTCTTCGGCCTTGTACTGCATCTGCTCTCCGATGCGCAGCACGTCCATGGGGGGGGTGGGGATGGAAACCCCGTTGTGCTGACAGCCGACACGAGGCATGTGGGGGTCGATAATCTACTCGCACCGGGGGAGGCCAGGAGAGACGGGTTAGACGCACACGACACAACAAGACGGCAGCTGGGAGGATTACAGTGAAATGCTGCCCCCTGGAGGAGAGTCTAGAGTTTTTGTGACTTCAGGAGGAAAGGCAAAAACACATCAACAGCTCTGCAGGACACACTCACCAGGGCGGGGTAGGAGGGGTATCCACTACATTTGGCCCAAACTAGCTTTAGGGGTTCCAATGCAACGGTTGCAGCACTAGCAGGCATCCAAATGTTGCTGTTGCCAACCTCTATGGAAGCGGGGAAACAACACCAAACAAGTAAGATGGGAGCAGAAACTCCACTGCCTTTGGAAACGGGACAGTAAAAAAGGTGGATATGGCGCTTTCGCTGACAGGTTTCGGGTTTTGATTGGTGAGCGTGACTAGTTCTGAGAGCCAGAGCGCTGGTGGAGCTCGCCTGCAGCTGCGATGCCGCTCCTGTTTATGTGAGGAGCAGCGGCCTGAAAGCTGCTTAGCCCTCAACAACGGACAGAAAGGCATTGCCGACCCGCCAATAATATGGTTTTCATTCGCAATCTAATGTGAAGGCATCAATAAGGTCTAAAGCTTCTCGCTTTAAAATAAACATAACAAATGATGAAGCTAAAGTTTGTTTTAAAGAAGCCGGCGCAGTGATACAGAAGATTTAAGATACGTGACCGGAACTTCTTTTTCAGGCGTGCATTATCACTGTGGATCATCACTTTTTAATCCACACCCAGCAGCCAATCAGAATCGAGTATTCACCCGGACCATGGTATAAACCACCTTAAACTTTGACCTGTCGGGGAATCGGATTTGGGAGTGGAAATTAGACGTTGTGGTAAAACTCTGTTGTGTTTCTGTAGCATATGAAATATTGATATAGTAGGTTTCAGAATAAAGCAAAAATAGTTGTGTATCTGTCAATGTGGGTGCACACGTTTGTTTTCAATTTGGGGGGGGTTTGATGCAATGAAGAGTGACTAAATGTACTACACGGATTTCTGCTTTTTGCACAGTTTTCGGTTAATTGAGAAACGATTGCATAACATATTGAAAAACTATCTGTAAAAAATTGAAGCTGGGGTTGAACTAGAAGCGTTGCCACAAAAACTGCTTTCAAAGTCAATTCTTAATTGTAATGTAGTAAAATGTGTTCAAAGGCTCAGAACCTTTGAAGGGTTAGACTGAAAGCAGAAGTGCACTTTATTAACCTTAAACGGAAAAGCCTTTTTTTTTTTCAAACAACAGTTTGTTAGTTCTTATACTGAACCCCAAACATGGCGTTTCTTTTGCTTTTTTACTGAGGAGATGTTACCTGCTGCAATCCGCGCGGCTTTGGCAAAGTTCCCCGTTTCGATGCAGGCGATGAGCTCGCTCTTATCGTCCACCGTGTGCCTGCGGACCAGAGCGGGTTTGCCCTTCCCGCATTTCGGGAGACTGGGAATGGTGCTGGAAGCCGAGGAGGAATGAACAAGTCAGAACATCTGCTGCCCTCTAGTGGAGCAGAAGGGTCGTGTTGGACGCATCACCTTCCCAGCAGGCTGTTGCATGAAGATATGGAGGACTCGGAGGCGCAGCGTCTGCGCGGCTCCACGGCCCGGCTGTTCTGCTCCAGCCTTTTCTCCTTCTCCACAAGCGGTCTGGACAGACCTGGAACAGAACAGGAAAGAGGGATCTTTAGCTTCAAACTTGATGAAAAGAAAAGACTGAACCGGACTAATGTCAATGATGACGCCATCATTTCCTTGAACCATAGCAAGGATATCCATTAGATGGATAGAGTGTAGTATTTACAGCAAAACTTTTATTGTTGTTTTCAGACTCCAGAATACGAGAGGAAGACTTGTTTTACTACTCATTCATACGTCTTTATTGTTAGCAAGGATTCTAAGTTAAACAGCTACAGGAAGTGAAAACTGAGAAAAAAATAGGACTTGGTTGTATAAAGCAGTGTTTTTCAGCCAGTGTGCCGTGAGAAATTGCCCTCATTAACTGATCTAAGAACATTTCCCATCTCCAGGAAATCAGCTCTTTGTTCATCCAAACAGGCCCTAATAAAACACTGAGTAGTTAGGAATATAAAAGATCATAAAATACTTTTTTCTTTGTGTTTATTTTATTTTATTAAAGACATTTTGATAAGAATGATGCTACCGCGATTTAGCTGCAGCTTCGACTGTATTTTGGAAAAGTCCCGCCCCTTTAACTCCACCAATCATTCTTGGGGGGCTTAATCACATGTCATCAGTCTGACCAATCAGAAGTGGTTAAAGTCTTCACTTCCTTGTCCCGATTTAGCTCGTAAAGTCTCTCAGTTCCAACAAAAATACCAACTAAAGCTCGTCTTTAGCGGTGTAGCTTTCCACAGAATCCGGTGTCAGACCGTGGAACAAGAGAACAAAACAATGAAGCTCAGAGAAGCGATCTCCGGCCGTTTTATGCACTACATCTCCCATGATGCATTGGGTTGTGAGAGTGACAGCGCACAAGGAGATCTGTTGTTAAACGTCTTGAAACCAACGAACACACTTCAGACTGTTTTTAAATCTTCTAATTTAACTTTTATTGCATCTTTTAGAAACAACAGCTGCAGTTTCCAGCTTTTTCTGCAACAATTATCTCAAAAATGCACGTGAGATTGTGGAGGGACTGTAGATCAATACAGACTATGAGTTTCTCTTTTTTTTGTTTAGTTTTTGGATGCTGGTGTGCCGCGGGATTTTCTTTAAGGTTAAAGTGTGCCGTGGCTCAGAAAAGGTTGAAAAACACTGGTATAAAGGAAAGGTGGGTCAAAATATATATATATTAATAAACAACCAATATTGATATTTACTTAAAGAAATCAATACTGATGCAACAAATCTAGAATTAATTTTTCTTTAAAGTCATTTCTTGTGTTTTTTTCAGAGTTTTTTGATGCAAGAATTCCAGATTTGTTTCCACTTTTGTGCACTTATCAATATTTATGTGAAGACTGTTTTTTAAAAATAAAATAATAACTGCATATTAAATTGATTCAGTCTTAATATAAATAATAGGAAAAAAAAATTATGAACTAATTTTTCCATGTTCTGTCCATCTGCTAAGCAAACAGGTGAGAGCTTGGGGGCCCTTATGGTGGAGAGACTGTTATGTAAATGAAGACACACAAGGTGTGTATCTGTATAAACCCCTTTTGGATTTATGTACAGGACAGTAGAGGGAAAAGAGGGATACTAAAGATGGGCAAAAAGGAAACAAAAAAGAAAAGCTGTAAAGAAATTGGAGAATTAAACAACAGAAGGGGATTCATTTTTTCATTTCAAGCCCAAAAACATCTCAAACACTGAGAAAAATAAGGAAAAAAGACATTGAAATGAAGAAAAGTTGTTTTTTTTAGCAATATTCCTAATTTTCTCTTTTAATTTGTAGTATTTTTGTTTTTAAGGAAAATTTGTTAATGAACGTTTTCGTAATAAAGTAGTTATCGTAAAATGAATTGAATCTGTGAAAAAAAAAGACATCAGATGTTCCTCAGTTAAAATATATATATATATAAACATAAGAGCTGATGGTCTCCCGTGTTGAACAGATTTTGCTGTCACTATAGGAGTATATTTGCATAAACTCCCCTTTTTATTTGGGGCTCACCTTTAAATAGATGAAATTTTTGCGCATTTCTTTTTGGATTGAAAAAAGAGAAAATAGAGAGGGATGTAGGAAGTAAAAAGGTTAAAGGTTTTAGAAAAAAGAAGAAAAAAAAGACATCCAAACAAACAAAAGTTGTTTGTTTTTTTCTTTTTTAAACAATGTTCCTCATCCAGAGAGAGTGAAACCACAGACTGTTCATTTGTGAAATCCAGACATGACATGAATGATCTCCAGCTTTACAAACCTGACGCTGAGCAGGAAATAAGCACAAACTTAAACTAAAAACAGCTTTGAGGGGTTTTGTGTTGATGCGCCTCATTTGGGTTGAACTCAGCCGCAGAACAACAGGAGTAAAGCCGGCTGGGTGGAGGATGTGGCGACTTTTCACAGGTTTACGTGACATCGAAAAGCAAAAAGCAGAAAGTAGAAGATAGTACCTCATTGCTCATCTATGACTGGTGAGGAGGAAGCTAGTAGGCATGAAGTCACCGTGTCTCTGATCTGAAAGCACGTCAGTTTTCTTCCACTTCCTCTCTGCTGATTTCAGCTTGAGCTTTTAAGTTGGTGCTTGACTAAAACACTATTTTTTATGTAATAATCTTTAAAAAATTCTTCTCACGGATGGAAGTCCATTATAAATCGGGTCTTAGAACTTTCTAGAGTGAAGATTGGACCACATATAAGAGCTTTTGCATAGATTAAGCCTGACAAACTTTGTCAAATGGGCAGGAAAATGGGAAAAAGCAGTGCCATCCTTATTTTTCTTCCGTGCTGCAGTGGAGGAGAGTGGACTGAACCGCCTACAAAGGTTCCACTGTTGCAGGAGGCATTTGCTGGAGGTGGTATGGCCCAATGCAGCACCTTCACCTGTGTTTCTACAATGTTTTTGACTCAAGCGCAATAAATAAACCTGTTAGGTCTGTTGCTCTCCTAACATCACTTCCAGCTCTATCATCTAGTGAAGAGTTTTCCAAACTATAGGTTCAGTTCGATTCAGTGGTTCAGTTTGATTCAGTGGTTAAATTTAAATTTACTTTTCCAATTTGAATCAGATTCACTGTTTTAGGTTTGAATCTTATTTACTAGTTGTTCAATTTGATTAAAACTCATCAAATTTTTTTAAATCCTAAATTAGTTTAAATGTATTATGAAAACCAATTTTCACAAGTGAATTCAATTGAACAAAAGTGGAACTTTTACAAATATATTCATGAATATCTTTTGAACTCCTCCATCAAAACTAAGTTTAAAAAAGTATTTTTGTCTAAAAAAAACTAAAGTCAGAAATGTATTTTCATGAATTATAGATGTCATTTATCAACTTTCTATTTGAATAAAAAGTACTTTTCACTGTATATTTTTTAAAATTCAGTGTGGAAAGTCTCTGTGCTTTCAGACTGCAGTGAACCACATCAGGGCTCACTTGTTTGGTTCTCATAACAGTCCAGTAAACAAACCAATTTAAAAAGATTTTTTACATTTTATTTAATTTTTTGGGGAGACTCAGTGACTAAGAATAAACTGTCCAGGGTGAAAGCGCTCACAAACTGAGGTAGAAAAGGTTTAAACCCTTCTGAAACTCTGTTTTAATTCATTAACCCATAAGAACCCATGGATTCTGTGGTTCACTTGGTTTATGGTAAAAAGCACTAAAGTCAAGTAGAGGATTTTGTTACAGCAGTGGCCATAATATTGCTTTTTTGTACTTTTGGGGTATTTTTCGGTCTCTGTTTCCGTTATTTATTTTTTGCTGCGGGAAAATGTTCTGTCTTTCTTTTTTTTTTGTCCGGAGCACCTGATTGGTTGAGGACGTCCAGCTCAGGGTTTAAATACTGCCACATCACCCCACCCTACCCACCCACCCACAGCTGGCAGCAGCAGAGCTTTACTTTGTTTCGCTCTTGTTAGAGGCTTTGGTCCGTGTATTTTGGTTGTTTTTGTATAGTTTTACATTTTTCTGTAAATGAATTCCCAGCTTATTTTCAGCCAGGGTTTGTTTGTGAGAGTTTCTGAGTCCTTGGTGTATTTCATTCGTTCCTTTGACCTTTTTGTTACGTCCTATCCAAGCCCCTATAGGTTTCCAGGTTACAGGTTTCCACACAGCCATGCAACCACAGTTGCTGATGTGAGAAACACAAATTGCTTCACTTATTCGACAACCCTGATGTTATGACATTGACCATATTTAAAAAAAAAAAATAAAAAAAAAAAAGCTGCTGCGACTTCAGGGCTATGTAAAAAACAACAGATCTTGTCTCACCACTGTCGAGCTTCTTCACGGGAGCCTTCGTCTCGTCTTCGTCGTCAGCCTGCCCTTCCTCGTTGTCCTCTCTGCTGTCGCTGCGTTTCCTCTTCTTGCTGTGAAGCAGCGTCTCCAGCCGCGGTATGACCACAGACAGGATGGATTTGGAGCTTAGCGGCTCGCTGTCTCCCTCCTCTTCGCCGCCGTTGTCTTTCCCGGCCACTCTGTCCGAATCCTCCCCTTCGCTCTTGGAGGAAGCCTGGGGGCTGGCGGTTTTGGACTTTTGGAAAAGAACAGAAGTCCGTCGGTTGACCGTGCCGGTGGGCTGGGCCAGCGTGGACGTGGCGATCACGCTCACGTCTGCGTCCAGCACCGCCAGCCCGCCGTGGGAGTGGCCGTTGAGGCGCGGAGGAAAGGACAGCAGGTCTGGGAACTCTGCGTCCAGCTTTGCCCGCTTGCTGTGGGCCTTGTCCTCCCGGTTTGGGGCAGCGTCGACTGGTTTGAGGGTGGGGGGTCCGGGATCTGAGTCAGAGTGGATGGGGGGGGGCGTGGCATCTGATGGCTCTAGTTTAGGAGGGAGAGACTTGTCTGCTGTGGAGAGAAAACAAGCAGACCCTTTAAAGCCCCACTCTGATCATCGTTTGATCTACTGTAAAAAAAAAAAAAAAAAAACTTTTCCAGTGGTCTTTTAATTATGATTATGCCTTTTTTTGGCCAAAATCTAGACCACTTCACCCTGTAACACTGAAGCTTTAGCTCCGGTGTGGACATTAATTTTGATGACTGTAACTCGTCGCACGTTTACGCAATTGCACAGTAAGAGCACTGTAAAAAGCAATCATCATATAATATTTACAGGCTTAAAGTTCATACTGTGCCTCAATATAGACAATTAAAATACAAGATTGTCCAAATAAAAAGTTAGTTTTTCATCCAAATCTTTTTAAAGATGCAGTCAGTAAACCCCCAACCCCTGACTGCTACCGGAAAAGACGGTTATGCTGAAAAACTGTGAGATAATCGTTGCGAATTTTTGTTTCCACTGTTATTATTCTTTGAGGTGATGAGGTCATTTAATATACCATCTCAATTGGAGCTTTGTTGTTATCCTAAAATGTTAATTATGTTGGTATTTATTGATCATTGTATTTTACTCTTGCAACTGACATTAAATTCTTTTTTTGCATTTTAATTTGTTGTTAAATAAAGTAGTGTGCTATTTGTCTTCTTCCTCCAGGTTTTCACACAGAAAAGTATCAATAAGATACCGTGTCTATAAGAGGAGTAGTATAAATATATATACTATAAATATAAATATAAATAAAATCTTTGATGATACCCATCCCTAGTTCCAACTGTTATTTGAGGCTGTATTCCGGACCGGGTCCGCTTAATTTGGTCCGGATCAAGCTCTGAACCTTTGTTTGTTTGTATTCAGACTGCCGTCAGACGGGTTTTCCTTAAACATTAAATGTAACAAGTAAAGAGTTGGACTCTTATTTTCCTCTTTGATAACACGACAATCGTTGCTTTACATTTGTCCGCGGCTCATCTGATGCTACATTCTGACTGTGTTTAGATCACCTGACCACCGGCTATGGGGGTCGTTTTGGTCCGGTTGAAGCCCATAGGAAACAAAAAGAGACCACCACGAAAGATGAGTCAGAAGGTCCAGGACCAGGACCTTCAGACCGAAAATTTGTTCCGGATTGTCGGAGAAAACAAACTTTGGTTCACTTTAAGAGGACCAAATATGTCCCATCTGAATGCCCGCTCAAAGCCATTTCCTTTGTTTTTGAGGAAACCCAATTCTTTATTCAAAATAAAAGATCCATAAGCCTGTAAAATCCAAACATTTGGTTAAAGTAGGTTGGAATCGGGTCCAATCCGAAACAAAGATAGAAGGGTTCTGGGGGGAAAAACTGGAACCAAAGAAAGCAGAATGATGGACAGCAGGGGGGGGGGGTAACCAGGAGGAGGTTCATGTACAGGAAGAGGGGTGCAGCTCTGGTTGGCTCCGGCAGAGCCTGTGAACCCCGTCGGATGACGCTAGCTTACATTCACACGCTGCGATCCAACAGGTCCACAGAACTCCAAATGTTCTGCTGGATCTTTGTTCTGTTCTGAAGCTTTTGGAGGAAACCAAAGCTCAAAGATCCAGACTGACATAATCTCATCTAGACGTTGGTGTTTGCGTGTCACATGACCAGAACAGAATCGCAGTTTAGCATTTTTATATTATGATATTATAAAAATGGGAGCTCCTATTATGGAAAAAAAAACAGGTCGTTCACCCCTTTTATGGACGTTATAATCCTAAAATATGGAAACTTTCATACACACCTTCATCTTCTGGAAAATGGCCGTTGGACTTGACCTTCTGGTCTTTGGGTTTCTCCGGTTCTGGAAGCTTGGGAGCCGATGACGACGTTGGCGCCGAAGAGGAGCAGTGGTGACTCGACGGCACTACTTTCTTCAGGCTTATTTCGTTCCGCACGTCGTTGATGGTCTTCTTGAGAAGCTTGAGGCGTTTGCTGCGCGACGGGCTGGACTTCATGGCGCAGGTGAGGTCAAACTTCTCCAGCAGCTGCTGCAGCTGCTCCTCAAGGGGCAGATGCTCCCGATTGGCCGGAACCAGCAAGCGGTCCACTGCAGGGGAAAGGGAGGAGGAAAGGACCAGACGTGAGGAACTCTTACTAAAAAAAAAAAGAGCTGTTCCGGTTTCCGTCGCTTACCATCTTCCCAAGAAAACGAGGGCGAGGCTTTCACCTCGGGAGCTTCTGCCAGGTGCACACCGCTCTCTGCGTCGAAGCCGATTTTCTCCACATCCCGTCTCGCCTTTCTGAGCAGGACCCCGCCCTGATCTCTGAGTCGGACAGCGGCTCGATAGAAGTACGTGTCTTTCGAGTTGTACTTCAGGCAGTTATTGACAATGAGGTTGAAGTCGGCCTCGAACTGGTCGAGGTTGTTGTAGCACTGGGCATCAACGCGCTGGCGCATGGTGGAGAAATCCATCGGGTTCTTGATGTGGTCCAGGTAATCCGGCACCTGTAAAGAGAAGCCGACTTCAGAAACGCTCCGACGTTTTGTAGTTGATGCCCAAGCCACCTCAGCTGGCTCCTCTAAATGTGGAGAAGCAGTGGCTCCAATCCAAACTTCTCAGCCTCTTTAAGGGAACGCCTAGCCGCCCTACGGAGAAAGCTCATTACCGCCGTTTGTATTCAGTATTAAACTCCTCCACCTGGGGCTGGAGCACTCCATCCACCCAGAAAAGGACAAACTACAGTGATCTAAGGTTGTGCCGATGGATGATGGGTGACTGACATCAATCACGATGGCCACGCCCCTGCCACGCTGTGAGTAGACACCATAAGCCGCGGTTACATGAGCAAAATATCTTGATCAGATCAATGGTCGGATTAGAATCCAACTGTGTACACGGGCCCAGAAAAACTTTTTCGGATTCTAAAAAACGTTCCCATGGGTCACACTTTTCGGTCGGAATAAATCATTTGCACATGCGCAGTAGTGTTTGAAATACAGGAAGAGAAAATTAGTTCCGCCGAGCGGCTGCATACATAGATATGGCAGCTTTGTAATAAACAAGATGATCTTTTAAACGTGCTTTTATTATTGTTATGGTTATTATGAAGTGCCTGTTCGCTCATCATTTTAATTTTAATCTGTGTGGTCAGTGCTTTTTCTGATGAAGTACGGAGCCGGAAAGAAGCCCGTGTTATTAGCAGTATGCTAACATGCGCTAACAACATTAGCCTTGGGTGAAGATAAATCCATGCGGGAAACGCTGCAATCTGCATCCTGGCTGCACGTAAATATGTGGGAATAACATCAGCCTTTATTTTGTCAGGACACGACTGGAAACACAAATCCACGTAGATTGTTTGAACGGTTTCTAAGGACTGAGCGACATTTCTGCTTTAAAGCTCACACACCGCCCCACAGCCGCTGTGTGTGTGCTGGCGATCCGAGCTCACCCCGGACACACTCACTTTTACCGGATCACATGATTTCCAAAACTAAAGTTTCGAAAAGATTTCGAAAACAAGAGTTTGATGATTCGCCGCAGGATTAGGACACTTAACGTCATGCAGTAAATGAGATTAGTCTGTCCTAAACATCAGGGACTCCTACAAAAACGGTTTTTGTTGCATTCAGCTTCATTTTATGTCAGCTGGACCCTTCGTGAGCAGATAAGTGAAGGTTTTCTCTGTCAAAAGTGCCCTTCATCCTTACAGAAATGTCCAAAATGTGGCGTAGACCGTAAAACAACTTCAACTAGGTGAAGGTTTGACTTTGTTTTTCTTATTGAGAAGCTAAAGAATTTAGAATTATACAAATGCCACAGTTTCTATTCTGTTTTCAATTTCTGGGAGGGTTTATCAGTAAAACTCTAGATTTTATCCTGTAAATAAACATTTTCTCATTAGAAAAAAGGATATATTTCAACTTTATTGAAAGTTAACATCGACGCAATAATGACAGTTTTGTGTGTTTTCTGCAGATCACCTCACTAACGTCGACAGGCTGGGCAAAGATCCTGGCCTGGTCTTTGGCCTGGAGTTGGTCCAGGAGGACTCGGAGCAAAATGCTGAACGGCGTGAGCTGCATCTCCAGGAGGGTTTCTTGCAGTTTGATCTGAAACAAGCACATTTGAAGGGGAAATGACGACGTATTGAGCAGAACTGGTTCTGCGATTGGCCAAAAGCTTCACTGGGTCTTCCTCACCTCTTCCCTCTTTAGCTTCTCCCTCTTGCGGATCAGCTCCAGCAGCAGCCGGGCCCTTTCCAGGTCGTGTCGGAGGCGGTGCCACTCCTTCAGCTGCTCCTTCAAGGACCTGCTTTCCTCCTCGTTCTGCTTCTGTAAACAAAATGACATTTTTAAGCGTTTAGGCTTCGTTTCTCATAGGGGGGGGCAGCATAAACCTCAATAAGTTAAAGGCGGGAAAATGTTTGGGGAACAAACCGGCTGTGCGTTCTTTTGGGACTGCAGGCTGGTCTGGAGGCGTCTGATGAGCGGCATCCCGTTTCTGGACTGTCTTTTCAGCGTCCAGTAGTTCAAAACCAGCTCCACGAAGGCCTTCTTCTTCTGTATGGACACTTGGTTCAGGATGGTTTGTAACCTAAAGGAAGCACATCATGAATGCAGATTTAGGAGGACAAAGAGAAGGAATCAAACTACAGTGAGTGAACCCTCCACACGCGCGTTCCAAACAGGAAGTACCCACCGGCTTCAAAAAGCCAAAATCTTAGTGTTCTATAGAGAAAGAAACAGCAATTACTCAGTCATTCCATTTGTCAAACTAATCATTCTTACTGATATGTTTTCTTCACATGCTCTTCACAATCCAATTGTTTTTCAAGATATATTTGCTGTAGCGCAAGTTTCTAAAGGGACCAATCAGATCCCTCCATGTGGTCTCACGTCAGACATTTGAAACGTTTATGTGGCTCACTTTCCAACAAGCGTACTCCAGATTGGCGAGATTGGTTGCCATAGAAACAATAACTCAGACCGACTCGGGCCAATTGCCGCTCACCGACAACGTCTGGCGATGGTGATGTCCAGATTGCGAAAACTGAATTAACTTCATTTCGTGTAAACCATTCTCTATAGATGATGTCACAGTCGCTTGCTCCAGTTCATGGTCGATGTTTAATAAACAAACGTGAAACGGAACCATAGAGCCCCGCATTTCAACAATTTCTCATTAGAAAAAATAAAACGTATAATTTAGCAATCATTCGAGATTTCCTTTTCAGAACAGGAGGAGTCACTGGGTCCAGTTCTCATATATTATTTATGAACTGAGTAGAGATCTCATAGAAATCATTTGGAATTACACAGACTGCTGCTTTAGAAGTGGTTTGCTGCTTTCGTTGCTGCTGGTTGTGAGTTAGTGATTCATAAACGAGTGGAAGAAAAAAGAAATCAAGCGATTTAAAAATTGGACTTCATTCCAAATTCCTTCAAAGATCATAAAAACATATTCCCTCTGGATCGGTAGGAATACCTGTGTGCTGGAAATGTAGGAACCACGGCAGGAATCGCTGCCTCTACTTCCTCTTTGGGCTCTGGCTTTTTGCCCTTGCTCTTCTTCTTCGGTTTTCCTTTCGGCCGTCCTTTCTCGTCGCCTCTCCCTTTCTCCAGTTTTTTACAAAGTCCGTTTTTGGGTTTGGCGTCGTGGTAGATGGACAATGGCCTCCTCACGCAGCCGTTGGGCGTGTGCGCTCCGCAGTAGGCCGTCTTCTTGACGGAGAAGGTGGCCTCTCCTGTGTCCGTGACCTCCTGGATGGGCTCCATCTTCATGAAGAGGCCGGCCTTTTGGGCGCAGGTGACGTGGAAGGCGGTGTAACAGTTCGCTTTGTGGCACTGGATGCAGGCGCCGACGCCCTTCTCCTTGCAGATGTAGCACGTCAGCTTCCAGCGGGCTGGGGGGATTTGGCTGACGCCGTCGATGGGCTCGATGAAAGTGGTGTTGGAGAAGCCGACCTCGGGGACCCACAGGGCGCACACCACGTGGCCCCAGCGCTCGTCGTCTGTCTTCTTCACCGCGCCGCCCTTGTTGGGACAGAGGATGCAGCCGGCGGGCTGGGTGGGTGACTGGAGGCAGTGCCTGCAGTGCCACTGGCCCTCGGGAATGTACGGCACACCGTAGCATTCCTGGTGCACTGCCACGTTGCACATGTCACAGAAGAGGATGGCGTTGCTGTTGTGACACTCTTCGTCCATGCAGATGCTGCAGACGGCGTCCTCGTCGACGGGGGCTTGCTTTTCGCTGGCCTGATCCAGACTCTCCAGGTGCAGTTCTTTCTCAAAGCGGTCGATGAGAAACTCAAAGACGTTGTGCGACACCTGGCTGATGCCTTCACTTCTGCGCTTTTCGTTGACCAAATCCAGCCAGGCGTAGTCCTCCTCGTCCATGTCGTACTCTGTCTCCTCGTCCAGTTCTTCGTCGGTCTTCTCAATGAATTTATAATAAGACGCCGGGCGCCTAGGAACTGCAGGGAGATTATATTCCACAGTGCGAAATTTAGGCTCAGGAAGCTTTGGGCCAGGATGCCCACCCGGCGGCTGCCCGCCTTCTTCGCCGTGCCCCAGAATGCCGAGAGCGGCGTTCTTTTTCTCCTTGTTGTTTTTTAGCCGCACCGACCGAAGGAGGACCGGCTGCTGGGGCTTGTCGGCGTTCTCCTTGTTGCTGAGGCACTCCATCATCTCCCGGACGACCGGGTCGTCATCACAGACCACCTGCAGCTTGTCGTAGATGCTGAGGCGGTGGATGCGACCGTCCATCTCGAACTCCACCAAGCGCTGCGCCTGCTCGTATGTCAGGATCTGCTTGTTGGGCGAAGGCTTGATTGGAGACGGCGGCCTCTGAGGCACCGCCGGCCGGTGCTGCCGAGCCTTCTTCTTCATCCTGATGCTCCGTGTTGCTGTTGAGCCACAAGAAAGTACAAACTGTTAACAAAAACATCTAAGAATCGCTTTTTTTTGGTTTTGTTTTATCCTAAGTCAATCAAATGAACCATAGATGTTTCATTGCGATGAAAAAAGCGGACTAAGTCTGAGAGGAAAAAAGCAGAGTTCAACCTCCTCCATCAAAAATGATCCAAATCTCAAAACCCTTTTTCTCGCAGCTGGACAATAACATGTGACAATGAGAGTCTTAAACTCATCCCAAAATCAACCAATAAGTCGCAAATAACATAATCTGGGAGATACAAATTACTTTTTTCTTCTCTTCTCATCATCTTCAATAACAACCTGACAATTTTGGATCCTCGTCTTAATTTAAACAAAGTTCCAAAAATATAAGCCTTGCAAAGTACGGTAAGCTAAAAGTTTATGAACTGAAGCCACAATATAACTTTGACAAAAAGCTTTTTCATTACATTGTCAACTTGAACTATCTGACTTTTACATGATGCACTAGCAGATAAACGAAGTTTTTCAAACAGTGATCAGCAATAAACTAATGTACAGAAGGGAAATTGTTCAATTTAACTTTATTAATCTAGAAACATTGACGATTACCAGGATATCAGATGTGTTTTCATCCAAACAGATCCCGGTAGAAACATGAAAAATCATAAAATACTTTTTTGTTTTGTTTTTTATTCAAAGCACGGTCTGTCAAAGTACCTTGACAAAATATTGCTTCTTTTTTGTTGTTGGTGGTGGTTTGTTGTGGGATTTTTATCAAAGAAGAGTTAAAAAAACAATAAAAAAAACCCTGGATTGACATAAAAAATACATAAACACAAATACTAGCTATACTAAAAATCCTACTATAAAACTGCTGACTTCAGGAAGTCTAATCTCAGAGACAGGAGCAGACTGATACATTCATTGGTCCTCTTCAGTTCTTTAAACAAAACAACAAAAATAGTTAAAAAATAAATGTTTGGAAATTACAGGAACATCATCTAAATAAAACCATATTAAAAACTTCTTTCACAGTCATCAAAAATAACTAACTTCATATTTTTGCTGCATAACCCTTTGAAGCAATTGTTGAATAATACATTTTTATCCACTTTATTCCTGTTAAACCACATATCAAAAGGAATATGTTTTTAATAATTACCTGTAAGTACCTATTTACTTAATGTCCCTTTTTTCTGTTATATATTTAGTTTTCCATCAAATTTCTTTCATCCGTGTACCTTAAACAGCACATTTAAATAAGCAATAAATATAAAATACATCATTACTCTACCTGTTTTCTTTTATAAGAACAGGAAAATACTTCAAAAAGTGACTTTACAGGTCATAATACTGTGCAGATTAGCAAAACTAATACACATTTATCATTATTAGCATCTCTTTTTAAACACAAATGTAACGTGTTTAGATATCATATATCTATTTTTTTTTTTATCATTTATGAGCTGTAATTTTGTATAAGGATAGTGAAAGCTGAAAACAGTGTTTATTGTTGTGCAAAGAATGATTTTCTTATTTACAATAATCACTTGAGATATTGAAGAAAATGAAAAGAAAAAAGGAAATGTATATTTGTGATTAAAAACTGACACATTTCTTAGCCTAATTAAAAAGCTTCATGTATTTACCATGCATTTTTCAAAATAAAACAATAAATACATATACTGTTATGAAATTAAATGCAATTGGGGGCGGGGACACGGGAAACTGGTCAAAACTAAGCACTTATTCAGTTTTTAGCATCACAGAGGACTAACAGGGAACAGATATGTTCATTCTTAATGGTCTTCCTGCTTCAAAACACAAAATAAAAGCTATATAGTGAACTGGACCTTGGAAACTAGTCCGTTTCCTCAATGAGACGAGACATTTAAGGGGTGGGAGGCGGCCAGACGGGACAACTTCAACATCGAGAAGTAGAAACTTCTCCATTTGTTCGAGGGCAGCTTTTCACTCATTAAAGTAGCCGAGATGCTAACAATAACATTAGCCCACGAGCTAACTAGCTAGTACAGCTAGCTAACTCCCCCCTTTAACGGAGCAAATGGCGTCCAACAAAAACATTGCCTTTTTAAAACTATGGAACTAAAGTCACCCCGGAAGGAATGCAAACTTTAGAGCACGAATTTGACATCCAAAAAGTGGTTGAAGACGATGGAAGGGGGGAAAAGCAGAAAGACAAAACAGGGCACCTACCTCCTAGCTTGAATAGTTTTTGCTAGCTGAATATTAAAAGCCAGCTAGCCAAAAAAGCCTTGAAAAGAACGGCCTGCTAAACGGTTCTTTGAACGGAGCTAACCAATGAGCAACGCTTCGGCTAAAAAAAAAGACAAACCCGCCGCGTGCCTGTGGAGTTTGGGCTTTAAATCGTGCAAACACGCCGTTAATGTGTTTAACGGCCATTCAAAGGCTACAGTCGGTGACTAGCCACAAGCGGAACAGGAGCAAATAGCAGAAACAAGCAGCAGACAGGCAGGCTGGGCGACGGAGGATCATCCCCCAACACAACAATGCGTTGAAGCAGCAGACAACTCCCACCCGTACGCAACCGCTCGACGTGTGACGCTGGAGGTCATTTTGGTGAGTCGTGCGTCTTTAGCACAAAAGAGTCCCATCTGTCACATCATAAATGCGATGCCTCGTTTGTTGGTGCAACACATTCGCGGACAAAAAACGCTGCAAACAAAGCGGCTGTGCGCGGCGAAGGCTGGGGCGGACATGCACGTGCGTGCAGAGGCAAGTGCCATTCAAGAACGAGACCCCACAGTTTGCAAAAAAAAAAAATAAATAAATAAACATCAAAATAAAACATATTACCCCAGAGCATTTATAAAAGCTTTTTTACCCCCTTATTTTATACATTTTCGGGATCAGACATATAAAAAAGGCTAAAATAATGCAAGTCATGTCTTAAAAATAAATAGTTTATGAGCCCCATTTGAAATTTACACAAGAAAAAGTAGTAAACAAAATCTTGGAACAGAATATTTTGACACAAACTAGTAAAAACATATTTTTTGAATTAATTACTGTGTTTAAAATGTCAATCAAGCTAGTTGTGACGTAAGAAATACCTTGCACACGTTTAGTATAAGCATATATGAAACTGCAATTTAATAAAATGCATTTTTTATTTACATTACAACAACCAAAAATGCACTAAGTTTGTGCTAACGCCTAAACGTTATGACAGAAAAAATAACATAAAATATATCAAATACATTTTGCCAGCTACTCTTAAAAATTTAGACCACAATGAGATTTATTACTTCGTTAAAATAACATAAATTGTGCTACATTTAAATAAAACACAGATAAACATTAATTTACGTGCATAATCCCCTTTTGCCTTCTTTTATTTGAATAAACTTTATTTATAAAAACAAATTCACACACAGAAGTGGGAATGCCACGAGGAAGAAAGAAAACAAATGCAAATGTTTACAGGTTTTATGAATGGCTATAGAAGCATCACCATTTTTTTTATTTAGTTAAATTAAATTAAATGTGTTTAAATTGCCATTTTGTGGTTTTAATTTGATAAATAATTTAACCAGAAAAACAAAAAGGTTCCGATTTGGTTTGGACTTTGACCATTTTGTTTTATCAATGTGAAATTTTCCTAACAAGAAAACTTATTTTGTTATGAAAATAAAATTCCGGTTCATGTAGTCATTATAGTAGCTCAAAATTATGTCTAACAAGCAAACATTTGGAATTATTTGGCCTCGGTGAGGGCCCGGTGACATCATTAACACGTTCCTTCCGTCCGACGCTGCGTGGAGCTGCTTCTTCGGCCGAACGTGAACTGCTAGCAACCAGGAGACAAAAGCAACAAAGTGAAGCCCCCTCCGGATCAATCAAATGTGTCATATTTAACCGTTTCGGAGCCGAAACCCAGTGATCCCACCGCTGGATTCGAACAGTAAGTATGCCGGGCGCCTAAAACAGTGGCCGAACCGGGGCTGAATGCGGGCAGGACATCGTGGCGAGCGTTTCGCCCGATCCAGATCCTGGTTCGTGTTGCCACGGCCGGGTTCTGCCTCGCCAGGTTAGCTTGAATGTCCTGTGTGTTGTGTGTATGTGTGTGCGAGTGGCCTAGCTTGGCAGCTAACCAGCTAGCAGTCGTAGTATGGTCCGAAATTTCCCACGAGCCTTTTCTCAGCCCCACATTAACCGGCTCGTTTTTAGAAACCTTCAAGCTGACAGGAAAAGCACTACAAGAGCACGTGACAGAAGGCTTGTTTCTGCGTGTTGTTTTATTGTGTTTATTAGCTTCGAGGCTAACCCAGTTAGCACCAGAGTAGCCCTCGACGTGATATTTTTGTATTCTATCCTCACTTCCGGCCGGATTGCGTTATTAATCAGATTTTACTTTTGTTATATGGGTTTCTTATCATTAATATGTAAGAAAGTAACAGGTCTTTCCACATTAAAGGGAAAACTACGATGTTGGTGCTCATTGAAACTAGCTTGCGAGGCATACTGAGGGCTAGTCAGCGCTGACTATTTTACGCTGTCCTGTCGCATCTTCCTGATTTAGCACGTAAGCCAAACCCGGAAAAGTGCCCTTTAGTGACTCAAAACTGAACTATATCTCACCAAAACATTATTTTTTTCATTTAACATATTCCTTTCAAGCAAAATAATAAAGTAAACGAAGAACTTTTTAAAATAGTTTTTGCTACACTTGCTACTAATTAGGCAGCAGTTAGTTGTAGCAGCCTTGTTTTTCTAACACACTGACTTGGTTTCTTAGTCTAATCACCTCAATCAGCACGTGTTTTACGCGCAAACATCCTAAAATAATTCAGTACTTAAAGAAAAACGTGTAATTTCATAGTGCTGACCGCAAAAGGCCACATTTGCTAACCCTTTAAGAAGAAAAAGAACCGTAAAAAGACTAATTTTTATATAAATAAAGTGACACAACGTGAAAATGTGCACACATATAATTGTAGTTTCCTCTGTTTCGATGTAAATTGAATCAAATCTTTAAAAAGAAAAAGAGAGATTAAAAAAAAATATCCAGGTTTGAATACATAATGACTGGAGCAACGTACTCGGATTACAACAGATAAACCCGCTTATAATCTGATGTGGGAGTCTAGTTATGCTGTTATGACACAAGAAAACAGGCCGGTCAACTGACAGAAAGATACTGCAGTGGTGTCTGCAGACAAGGAACTAACCTCGCATTAGTAGGTTTTAGTCTACAGCTTTATCATTTGGTTCTTGTTGCCGGGTAACAACAGTACTGTTTGTGGCCACTGGTTTTATATATTGTTTCTTTTATTCCTCTTTCTACCAGATGTTCTGGCAATTATATGAGTTGTGTTTCAAAATAGGAGTTAAATCATTGATATCAATGGAATGAAAAAAGAACCCAAAATAGAGTGGGATTCTGTACTTATCTAGCTTTTTTTTTTTTTTTTAATCTGTCAATTCATATGGAAGTGGCTCAAAACATTTAAATGCATAAGGATCCAGACCCACCTCCCCTCCATTCTGATGCATCTTCTTGTAGACGACTATATCCATTAACATCTTTGTGTTCCTCGTCTGGGGTGGCATCAAAACTGTACGGCTTGATAGCTTCAAAAATTGCTCGCCATTTTTGTTGCACCGGTAATTGTTAGGTTAAGAGTGTGAGGGGCTGTAAGATAGCAGGAGAGCACGTAAACGGATGGATGACGGGGAGTAAGGGAAGGCTTACTTTGCGCCAACTGTCCCGCCCACAAATCAGGGGGCGAATTTCTAAGCGAACTACTGCTGCTCTGCGGAAACTATGTCCCAGAAAATGACAGGATTTTTAATTTAGGTTAAAAACGTCAATATAATAATTAAATCTCTTTTACAATAGATTAAAGGTTGATTGGAGTGGGACTTTAAATGAAGTGATTATATTGACTTTAAGCCTTAGTAGTCTCTTTACTCCACTCACATGGATTGTTTACTATGACAAAGGAATGACTGGTCATCAGTAGAATTTTAATGTAAAATTTAACATGAAGGTTGTTTTTTTTTTTTTTAAAGGCAATTAGCTTTGAGTTTTTTTGGTTTAATCCCAATTTAAAAAGAATTATGACACATAATTGTGTTAGTAATAAATCCTCTGAACATTGTAAATAGTTTAGTCAAGATTCATAGTTTCTTTAAATACATTTATTTTGTCTTTTTGTTGGATACTCTTGATCCTGGTTATAAAAAACAGTTTGTTCTCAATTTTTGTAGTTTTTGGTGTAAAAAGTGGCCAAATTTACCACTCTGAAATGAGATTTTGTGCAGTTTTTTTGTGTGGATATGTGGTTAAGTTGGGGTTTTACTAAAAAGTTTGATTTCAAGCATTGTCGCAAAAACCTACATAAAAGGAAAGTTAAACAAATTGTGTTTTTTGGTGCTACAATTCGTACTTTCATCTGGTTTACTGCAAAATGTCAGATCAGAAATAATTTTTATTGCTTTTGTTTTTACTTAATAAAATCCATCCCATTTTATCTTTTGATTTGATTTTTGATTTGAAATGGTTTATTTCAAGCAATTAAGTAGAAATAATACACAAAAGCAATATAATCTTCAGTTATACATTCATACAGTAACTAATCAAACTTAGGATAATTAGACATATTAATAAATATTGCTTGAAAGGGAGTGGAAGGAAGCGATTTTATATAATCCCACCCCGTTATACTATAACCATTTTATTACATGATTTATCAATATCCAGTTCCCAGTTTTTATCAGACAGAATTAAAAGTCATAAGGTATCGATAAAGCACATGACAAAGATGAAATACTTAATTATTATGTAAAAAAATAACTATTTTAGAAATCAACATGACAAATGCAGATCAGTCATCTAAAATATATGCAGATTATGTTACTTATAAAAGTCATTCATATGATTATAACATAATACTATATCAGTAAAATAGACAACACTGTTTCAGAGATTTTCATAGCAACATTTCATCAAGTATCAAAAGTTAAGAACATGTGCAAAATTATGCTACATTAGGAAAGATTTTTGAATCAATTTATGAATTTTTGGAGCAAGTGAAGTAATATCATTAAACATCGATCAATTTAACCATTTTCAATAAGTGATCTTTTAATTTGAATATTTTGATTGTGAAAGGGTAGAAGGACAAACTCATAGCATCTGCTCCCTATTGACAATTTCTGATCAAATTATAAAACCTGTAACAGACATGTTTATATAGAAGCTCTACACTGCCCTTTTATAGATTTTTACCATACAAAATTTGACACTTAAAAAAGAAAACTATTACTGGTGATCTTTTTTTTTTTAAACACACCTTTCCATTATTACTGCACTAAATGTCTGTCAAATTATGAATACTTTTATTTTGAAGGTTGGTTGGTAGAGCTTCTTCGTGTCTCTTACACAGGTTTCAGAAGATAAAAATTCACCTCTTGATTAAATTTCAAAACGTTTAGCTATATAAATGTGTAGGATCTTATTAATCATCGCTTATAATTCTCTTCTGCCAGAGAAAAACTGGATTGATGTATGTTTTAAAAAGCATTTCCTTCAGAACTTACAGTAATGCAAAAAGTCAGATAAGAAAGAGTCAGTTAATTATATAAAATGTATTTAGTTTTATAGATTCTTTTACTCTAGATTTGTCAATATACTCCAATGTTGCTGCTGTCCAATTTTTTTAGACAATGCTAACTGTCCTGTTTACTGTAGACTGTCTATGAAGTGATGGTTTGGCTGGTTTTAACAATTCAACTCTGCTCACAGCTGATCATCTGGATCGGGTGCGTTGGTCAATCAGAATGTGGATCAGCTGATCAGCAGGAAGAGCTGGAAAACCAGGGTCAGCCAGTGCTGGTCGAGTGAAGTTTAGTTGTAAACTGGTCACCGGGGGGGGTTTCATATCTCCCTTTCTGGTTCTGACCTTTAGCGTTGACACAGCATTAAAGACGGTCCTTTTTCCCCCTAACTTTTCTTTGTAAACTTTAGTGACATTTGTGTGAAAGTCCTACTAAACGAACAGATTCTGAAACGGGCTAGAGCAGGAAAGACACAAACCCAAAATCGTTTGTTTCAAGAAGAGATAAAAAAACAAATGAGTCGCTATACAAATGCAATGCAAGGGAGGATGTGAGGAATAGGAGCAGACAGGTGGTGGAAACGGCCAGCAGACTCTAAAATGAACCCCAGCCGTCAAGTCCGGGCTGTAAACCTGACAGGTGCGTTGTCCCCACCCTGCTTGTTCCGTGTAAATAGCTCTAAAGCTGTCGGGTCACCAGAGATCACAGCAGAGCAGACCGAAAAATCCGGTCAGAGGTGCAGATGTTGACGCTGTTTGGAAAACATAATATGGTAAGAAGAAAAGCTGGAAGCTTGGTTGGTCACTCGAGCTGGGGGATGGGTAAAATACAGTCGATAATAACATAGAAATAAAGAAAACGTGTTAGATTCCATTTTAATTTCTTTGGATGGGTTTATTTTAATTTTAAAATGATGCTAAGGATTGTTACTTCCTTTCTGCATTATTTTAAGATTAAGACAATGAACTCTTGTCTGTAAAAGAATCAGGATTAAGTAACAGAAACTGTTCCAGTGGTCCGTCGCAATATCGAGGTTCACCCTTCGCAGTCTCACTATATTGCAAATTTTTTAATAGCAATTTTGCAGGCTTTTTTTTATAGCGGTAGAAAAACTAAATTTTTGACACTGCTCGCTTGCCGACGTGCGACTTGTGTGATCCTTGCAGGCAACTTGATGCTCACAGGTACCGTGTTTGTGACCCTTGCGCTAACAGTTTGGTAGCGGAGCTTTAGCACCAGTGTTAATAACTCTTGAAGCATCGCTGTAATTAACGTAACTCGAGCTGAATCTGAAGCAGAGGAAAGCAGCCTTGTATTAATATGCAACTCTTTACGTTAGAAATGTATCTGTAGCTGATTCACGTCGATAGCATAAACAGTCGAAGATTTACGATATGTCAAAGAGCGTCTGTAACTCAAAGGCTCAGATTTTACAAGGTTGAAAGAGCTAAAAAAAATATTACTGCTTGGCATTAGCTGTTTAGCTAACATGTGTATCTTGTAATGTTTGGTTTAGTATCACACATCTGGTATCTAATCCCTGCTAACTCTAGATTAGGATCTAAAATAAAACTTGATTTTATTCTTTCTTTTTGATAAGCAAGTTAACCGGAGTACCATATTTTTCAAAGTGCTTAAAATATTTATGTTAGGCCTTAAAGGGTTGTTTATTTGGGAACATGATCTAATATTTAGCAATATGCGGCAATCTGCAGGTCCGGATCATTGACAAGATCATCAGAGTGAATCCTGAGGATGTACTGGAAGTTCTGGTTGAACCTGCACCTGCAAACAAAACTGAAACTTCCCACTAAACAAAGCTAACACTGCCTGGAGGTTATACGTGTCAGAACGGAGGAGTAAATGGGTTTTCATTTAAGTATATCATTCCAAAACAAAAAGTGACTCAGTCAACAGTCACGGTGAAATGTTTCATTCTATGTTTTACAGGTGATGTCTGGCCTTAAGCACGTTGTTGTTGCTTTGGAAATGTATGCTGTAGAGATTACCAACTTAAGGAGACATGGAAACATGCGTTGGGTCACCTGCAGTATCTTGCAGGAATCATTTTGTCCGTTTTGCATGCTCCACAGATCCTATCTGACTTGTTTCCTGTCTCTCTTTTCCCCTGCAGGCCGTGTGCAAAGTAGTTGAACTGATACAAGTCATAAATGGAACAGAACAAGCAAAATCTCTATGACAGCAAAAGTATCAGTACGACTCCTGCTTGAGAGCCGCTTTATTGATGAGTATACCTGAAAAGAAGTTGCTACATCTGACAAAGCAGACCTGACTGACGGAAATCCTTCGGCTGCTGCCATGGATGGAGAAGAAGAGGTTCCCCACATGGATGAGGATCTAATTATTGAGTCCAATGGCCTCATCGAGAGTAAGAAAAGGGAGGCAAAAGCCACCTGCCTGAAAATCGAGGGGCAGGACGGCTACGTCTTCAAGTCCTACAGCATTCACCCTCATGACGATGAAGACCCAAAGTCACTTGCTTGCTCCTCAACACTGGATAAAGACATACTCCCCTGTTTCCATTTTACTTCTCAAATGGACAAACGCTTGGAGATAGACCTGGCATGCAACACAGGTCCATCTTCTCCCAACACTGATACCGAAGGAAATGCAGAGACTGAGAAGTACGAGAATGGAAACGAATCGAGTGAACTTGCCAGAGAGGACATTGAGGATGCTAACGAGATGGAGGACGAACCGCAGGACGATGAACGACTGGCATTTGGCAGCTCGATTGGCCCCTTTGCAACAAAAGATGTTGATGATTATAGTAATTTACTCAGCGGATACACCAGCACTCTTTATGACGTTGCCATGGATGCCGTTACTCAGAGTCTTTTGTCATCTATAAGAGGTCACGCCAACCCGAGGAAAAAGTCTCCAGCGTGGAATCACTTCTGCATATCGCCGCGAGACAGTACCAAAGCAATCTGTTTGTACTGCATGAAAGAGTTTAGCCGCGGTAAGAACGAAAAAGACCTCAGCACAAGTTGCTTAATGAGGCATGTGCGAAGGGCTCATCCCACTGTGCTTTTACAAGACGGAGCGGATGTATCGCTCAGTAACCTGTCTAGCTCTCTTCCCTCTCCTTTCCTACCTTTCCCACCGAGCTCACCAAAAAACGGAGACTTGACCAATAGCCTTTTTACTCCTGCCTCAAAGAATTCGTCGCCGTCCACATCCTCAGCGGAAAATTCAGACCCGTCATCCAAAGAAACTTTACCCAAAGTTGAACCAAAACTAGAATCGTGCGCCAATGCTGATACTGTCTATGGCTCCCTCCTGCCCTCGCATTCCATTGAAAACAATGTTGAAGAACTGTCAGATGGGGGATCTGAGCGCCTTCCGGGGACCCCGAAAGGCTCCAACTCCCGCCGCAGGTCAGCTGTATGGAAACACTTCTACCTGTCGCCTGCGGACAATTCCAAAGCTGTTTGTATTCATTGCATGAATGAGTTCAGCAGGGGGAAAAACGGAAAGGACCTCGGGACAAGCTGTCTTATCCGTCACATGTGGAGGGCCCACAAAGAGGTTGTGATTGAGGAAAACGGGCAGGGCAATCATATTCCCCCGCCCTATACAAACCCACCCTCTCTGTTGTCTCGCACACAATTGCTGGATTCGTTCGAAGTGAAAAAAGAATCGCCGCTTCTTCCATCCTCGCCAGAAACCATAGCCGATGAGTTACCCCAAAGCATTGAAGAAAGCATGGATATTAAGGAGGAGTGCGAGGAGGTGATGCAACTCTCAGGGCAGGAGTCCTCCCTCAACTTCTTTAAAGCTCAAGAGGAAGACACGCCCCTGACTTCCTCTCCATGTGAGCTATTTGACGGGCCTGGCATAAGTCAGGATCATTCGGTCTTTCAGCAAAATAAAAAGATCATGAAACGGGTGAAATCCGAAGTGTGGCACCATTTCATAGTGTCGCCGGTTGACCAGTTAAAAGCACTGTGCCGTTACTGTCCATGCGTTATCAGCCGGGGAAAGCGGGGCGACTTTGGGACAAGCTGCTTAATGAGGCATCTCACGCGCCGCCACCCAGATGTTCTCAAAAACCAAAAAAGCACAGATGAAAAGGAATCACCCCCGCACCCCTACAACAATTTGGCCACGACGGATACAGTTTCTGCCAAAGAAACTGAGGTCCCGGTCACAGAGGCAAAGGCGCAACCCGTGCCAGCTTTCAGCAAGAAGACATCAAAGCTGTGGAACCATTTCTCTATATCACCTGCTGACCCTACAAAGGTGGTCTGTTTGCACTGTAACCGCACAATAAGCAGAGGCAAAAAGACTACAAACCTCGGCACCAGCTGCCTCTTCAGGCACATGCAGAGGTTTCACGGACACGTTCTTGAAAGTAACAATGCGATCTCAGGTGACGCACAGGATGCAGAAATCCATGTCAAACAAGAAGTCATGGAGACCTCCGTTTATGAAACTGAGCAAAACTGTGAGAGGTTCGACGAGGAACACCCGGTTGCCAAAAAAATCACCAAACTTGTAGCGGAAATGCTCGCACTGGATCTCCAGCCATCAGCTGTGGTAGAGAACGCTGGACTGAACAGACTGCTAGAGTACCTCAAGCCTCAGTATTCTCTACCACCATCATCTTATTTTACCAGCACTGCCATACCAGATATGTACGAAAAGGTGAAGGATGTCGTGCTTACCCATTTGAAAGAGGCAGAAGGAGGTGTTGTCCACTTTACAACAAGTATTTGGGTCAGTAGCCAGACTAGGGAGTACTTGACCCTTACTGCCCACTGGGCGACATATGAATCCAGTGTCAGACCCCAAGGGCAAGACTTTCACTGTTCTGCTCTTCTAAGTGTCTCACAAATAGACTGTGACCAAGATATGCACGACATCCCGAAGCAGCTGGAGTATCTGTGGGATTCTTGGATCACCTCTTCAGGGCTGAAAAGAGGGTTCACTCTGACCGATAACATCACCATCCAGCACACTTTGGAGGAGCACGGCCATCCCATAATGGAGTGTTTCGGACACACTATCGACCTCATTGTAAGCGAAGCCATAAAAAGCCAGAGAATGGTTCAGAACCTTCTAAGTATTGCACGAAAGATCTGCGAACGCGTGCACCGCTCGGCGAAAGCTAAAGAGAAGCTGGTGGAGCTGCAGAGGGTCCACCAGCTGCCAGAGAACCAGCTCGTCCAGGACGTGCCCTCCAAGTGGCGAACGTCCTTTTTCATGCTGGAGCGGCTGGTGGAGCAGAAGAACGCCATCGACGAGATGTCGATCGAGTGCAATTTCAGGGAAATAATCAGCTGTGACCAGTGGGAAGTGATGCTGTCGGTCTGCAATGCACTGAAACCGTTCGAAGTTGCCTGCAGCGAGATGAGCAACCACACTGCCACACTAGGACAAGTGATACCACTCATCCACATCCTTAGCAGAAAAATAGACTTGCTCTTTGACGAGACCGTGGGCATAGACAACATGCTTAGGTCTCTAAAAGAGGCCTTGGTGAGCAGAATGTCTGCCACGCTACACGACCAGCGATACACCTGGGCGACCATGCTCGACCCGAGATACAAAACGTCACTGTTCACAGAAGAAGAAGCCGAGCAGTGCAAACAAGAGCTGATCCGGGAGCTGGACTCGTCCTCTTCTACCTCAGCTGAAGCCAAGTCGCTGCTGCCCAATGGCTGCAGTGACGACCCGGCTTCGCACAGCTCCTCCCATTCAAACGTAGACGACCTGTGGTCCCTGATGCCCGACATCAGGCAACGAACGAAAAACGAGGAAAAGCCAAAGTCCTCAGAAGAGGCGGTGCTGGAATACCTAGAGGAGGACATTCTGGATCAAAGCTGCGACCCTCTCGACTACTGGAACCTGAAGAAGTTCCTGTGGCCCGATCTAGCCAAAGTTGCCGCCCGCTACGTGGGTTGCCCCCCCAGCATCGTCCCGGCAGAGACACTGTTCAGCACGGCCAGCGTCAACTGCGCTCTAAACCAGCCCAGGCCGATGCTGGACAACATCGAGGGTCTGCTGTTCCTGAAGGTCAACCTCCCTTTGATTTATTTCCAGTACTGATTGAGCATTAAAACAGACCAAGTCGCAAACCTGTGAAATGGGAATTTATTCTGCTGAGCAAATGTAAATAATTGATTTTTTTTTTTAATACACTGATACTCAATCTAAAGGCCAGATTGAGCTTTTGTTGTACTACTGTTGAAAACACTTTGGAGCTGTTGTGAGGAAAAAGTCCCAGAAGTGTATCAGGGAGGGGTGGGGTTTTTCTAGCTGTAGGAGTCGGGGATTGTGTGTTTGCTTTTTAAAAACCGGTGTCTTGTTTTGGGTCTGCTCTCTCCTCGTGCCTTATCCAGTACTACTTCAGGTCAAAATGCTGTAAATACTAAAATCGAGCAGATCATGTCAGGATTTTTTTTTTTTTAAGATACGTGCAGGGTTGAATGAAAACTAGGCCCCAAAAATAAATGCTGTGACTGAAATGTTTTAAGTTAAATGTTATTTAATTTCCATTGTGACTTTGTGGCTCATGGTACCGTCACTTAGAATTAGAATTTTTTTTTTTATTTGCTGAAATGTTTTAATGAAATTGTGTATGATATTGCTGTATTTTCAGATTTAGGGGGTTGTTTGGAATATACCTTTTTCATTTTCTCTTAAGCACAATTTTAAGTTTGTCATGGGGGATTAAATAAATGGGTTTAATAATGATTAAAGCAACGTACTGTACATTTTTTTTTATATTAAATTGCTTCTCAGCCCTGATTTGATAATTGTTTTAGCATTAAAAACTGGAGACAATTTTGTGGTCATTTGTAAATAAAGGTTTTCCTTACACAAGAATGCAGACACTTTTTGCACGGTGGATTTTATATGGCAAAGTATGGGAGACAAATGAGATTTTATTTACAAATTTGAGGTTTTCTAATAGAAAAAAATTAGACTTTTTTTTTTTTTTTGTCATCGCTGGGGGGTCATTTTTCTCTCCATCAGAACAGTCTTCCTCTCTAGTTGTACACTGGCAGGGGGGAAGCGGGCCGTGTTGACGGCGATGTTGTGGTAACCTCGGATGAAGGCTATCGGCCGATGAGTGTTGCGGAGCAGCTGGATCCTGCTGTCGTCGGCCTCCATCAGGAGGTGCGAGAACGTTTGGATTTCAGGGCTTGTGGGACTCACGTCTTCTCTTTTGTCATATCTGTCCAATAAATAAGAAATGCAATCATCACAAACTTAATAAATAACGGCTGTGGCGACATAGAAATCCAACAAACCTCCAGTTTGTGTTTTGCTGTAAGAAGCGCGACACTCCGGTTTCAGCCGCGTAAGTGTCGATGTGGAGAGAAACATCTGCAAACGTGCAAAAATGTTATGATAAATGGACATGCATTTGTTGCTTGTACCCCAGAAAACATGACTCTATAGCCTGGCTATAAAGACTAAAAGCAGACTATAATAAAGCCCCAAAAAAGAAATTCGTTACCTGCTGTAGGGGGCAGCATTCTGTGCAGCTCCAGCATCCCTTGGCCTCCTGGGTAGTTGTGGTGAGAAATGTAGAGGCAAACGCTGGAGTAGAGAGCGTTGACCAGCAGGTGACCAACCACAACTACTGAACCCACTTTGTACATCCAAGACTTCCGATAGTTATTCAAACTGGAATAAAAAAGAAGGGTTCATTCATTTCCTCTTTACTGCTTAGATTCTTACATTTAGATTGAGTCTTAATTCTCCTTACTACTTTGGTGCTCTATAAAGGGAAGCAAAACAACTAGCGTGCATCAATGCCATTGACCGTATATGAAGATTGGACTGAGAGACACCCCCCACATTCCAAACAGGAAGTATCCACTGCTTCCAAGAAACTCAAATCTTGTATTGGATAAACAAAAAGCTATAAGTCATGTTTGTCCAAAAAGAAAATATATCATACTTCCTCTACTACCTTATACATGTTCTTGATAATATTTTTAATATAAGTTATTCAATTTTCTAAATCTGATGCCTCAATAATAGTATGTCGTCTAACGTTCAATGCATTAACCCCCTGTACTATCCTATGGGGTCCAGATGACCCCACCCTTACATTGACGTGTTCTCCCTACCACGACAGGTGGATAAAGGTGGAGAGGATTTCATGTAATCCATGGACACCAGTGAAGATAATTGAAGGTTCAGAGCACTGTCTAGTGGGTCTAGATGACCCCACTTCCAATGTTAAAGTGCCTTGGATGGCACAAGGGTTAAGCCTTTGCCAAATTTTGTGTTTCAAGTGGTAGGGGTGTGGCTTTCCAACAAGCTCATCCTTGTTTGGCAAGAGTGGTCGCCAAAAAAAACAAATACTGACCCAAACTGACTCGGACCAATCGCTGTGTGGATGAGAGTGTGGGAATGGTGAGAGAATTCAGACGACTTTGTGTTGCTAGTAATGCTCAACTCCTGAGAAGTTGTACTCACATGAAAGAGCAGCCGCGTGCCGCCACCAAACTGAACACCGGGAAGGTGTAAATGATGAAGCGCAGCTCCTTGTGGGGCAGCAGCGAGTAGAGGAGGACGAAGCCCACGGTGGGAAGCAGCAGCGGCCTCATCCGCGCATCAAGGAGGCCGAGTGGCACGAAGAGCAGCGTGCAGCCGAGGCCGCGCGGCACGGCGGAGTACAAGTACCACAGAAGAGGGGAGGTTTACAAAAGGAAGGAGTCAAAGAAAAGTCGGCTGAGCTTGAATGGCAGTTTAGAAACATGTCAATAGGAGTTTTGGAACGCCAAACAGGAGTTCTTGTTGGCGGAAGGATATTCCCCAGTTGGAGCTTTTGTTCAGGATGGTGTTGTACCACAACACCTGCCCCTCGGGCCACAGCATCTTCCTCCAGAAGAAGGTGTCAACAACAACCGTTAGAGCTGCAGAGCATAAAAAATAGATTCTTCTTCTTAAGCATAGCATATTTTTCCCACATTGTTAACGTGTAGAAATGTTAAACTGTTTTTTTTTTTAACTTGTCCAGTTCAACAGCTGAGCAGACAGAGAAGAGCTGAAGGCCTCTTGTTGAAGCTGAAGGCCAAAGTTGAGAGTTACAGGCATTGTTCCTACGCTAACGTGATTAACGTGTAGCGTGCTACAATCATACAATCAAGTTCAAGAACTACTGTGAACCCAGGTAATAAAATCTGGTTGACTGACTGATAAGGCGCCTTATCCTGGGATCACACTGCAGCCAATCCAGCTCCGGTGCAGCCATACTCACATACTCACATAGGTTCACATGATAACCCGCCATTTATATAGGAAGTACTAGCAAACAAACCCACATTCCACTGTGATTTTGGATTATATGACACTTCTTTTCCTGTGTGACTCGTCTTCATACGTAAATGACTTCATGTTTACACAACGGTAAAATGTAGCCAGTAGAGCGGAAAACAAGTTTTATTTTGAAAAAATACTGGATATACTTTACACTCGCATGATTTCCAGTTTAGGACGTTTCATTTGCCCCAACTTCACACAAAAAAGTGCTCCGGGCGCTCCGGTGTCCAGCCAAAATTTGAAGCCAACGAAACGGAGTCGGAGCGCCAGAGAGGCCGGATCAGACTGGATGCCGTGTGAGAGCTTCTCGCACTTTCTAAGTTACGGAAAGACTCCGGCGCCTGCACCAAAGCTGGACTGGATGCAGTGTGAGCTCCGGGGTCTAGTTCAATTCACCTTATACAGTACAGACCAAAAGTTTGGACACACCTTCTCATTCAAATGAATGGGAAGGTGTGTCCAAACGTTTGGTCTGTACTGTATATGACATAGGTTAAAAAAAATAGACCATTCATTGACAGGTCCTTTATTATCTCCCCAGTAGTGCAGAAAATACGGTATATTCACTTTGAAAAAAAAAAAAAAAAAGTGAAATTAACACATTTCTGCAAATTTTACAAACCTAATGAGAGGATTCCAGCAGGAGCAGCGTAGCAAAGCAGCCGCAGCAGCCCCAGTCTCCCGCTCAGCAGGGACATCAGTAACATGAGGCCCAGGAAGATGCAGAGCTCCGACCGAAACACCACGATGACAAAGGCGGAGAGGCCAACGAACTGGCCGTGTTTCTGCGCCATCCACGCTGTGAACGCCAAGAGAACTGCAGGCAGGATTTTGGCAACGTTAGCTTCGACAAAACAAGGGGAAATGAAACCTCAAAGCACAATGAAAACTCACCTATCGGCAGTGCAAAAACGTTCGGGAGAGTCCTGGTGCTGTAGAACATCAGGTGAAACTGAGAAGCACAGATCAGGCAGAAAAGGCTAGAAACCGTAGAACCGAACTGCTTCCTCGCCTCCTTCTGCATGTGCCACAAAGCAGCGGTTACACACAGCCCTAAAGAAGCTCTGACTACACAAGAAAGACACACAAAAAAGCCGCCTTTCACCTGCATGTTAGGAAACAAACTGTGGCTTAAAGTCCCACTCCGCTCTTCTTTGAAGCTATTGTCAAAGTGTTTCCATAGGTCTTTTAATGATGATTATGCCGTTTTGTGGCCAAAGTTTTAAAAAAAAAAAACTGTCGTTTTCTAGAACAGTGTTTTTCAACCTTTTTTGAGCCGCGGCACACTTAAACCTTGACAAAAATCTCGCGGCACACCAGCATTCAAAAGAATAAAAAAAAAAAAAAAAAAAACAGGAGAAACTCCGTCTGTTTTTCACAGTTCCTCCACAATCTCACATTCTTTTTTTATAATTGTGGCAGAAAACGCTGGAAGCTGCAGCTGTTTTTTTCTCTAAAAGATGTAAGAAAAGTTAAGTTAAAAGATTTAAAAACTGTTTGATTTGTGTTCGTTGTGATTTCAAGACGTTAAGAGGAGAGACGAGTTGTGCACCGAGATCCACGCTGTTACTTTTAACCCAATGCATCATGGGAGATGTAGTTCAATAATCCGCCGAATGCAGAAAGACCAGCGTCTCTGAGCTTCATTGTTTTGTTCCCTTGTTCCACGGTCTGACACCGGATTCTATGGAAAGCTACACCGCTAAAGACGAGCTTTAGCTGGTATTTTTGTTGAAACTGAGCGACTTTATCAGCAGAATGCACAAGGAAGTGAAGACTTTAACCACTTCTGATTGGTCAGACTGATGACACGTGATTAAGAATCCAAGAATGATTGGTGGAGACAGTTAAAGGGGCGTGACTTTTGCTAAAACGGAGATTAAGCTGCAGCTAAATCGGTACCGTCATTTTTATCAAAATGTCTTTAATAGAATCAAATAAACACAAAGAAAAAAGTATTTTATGATCTGTCACATTCCTTATTTCTTAGTGTTTTTTAGGGCTTGTTTGGATGAACAAAAAGGTGAAATCCTGGAGATCATAAATGTTTCAGTTGAGGGCAATTTCCCACGGCACACTTGACCATTTCTCACGGCACACTAGTGTGCCGCGGCACACTGGTTGAAAAACACTGTTCTAGAACATAGTTTCTGCAGAGCGGCAGTAGTTCATTGGAAATTCACCTCTGAGTCGTGGGCGGGACTGTTGGCGTTGAGCAATCCCGCCCCCTCTTCCCCTTCCCCTACTGAGAGCTTTGTGCTGGAGGGGAGCAGGGAGCTTGTGGCCCGCCCAGCGTATTTTCTACGCAACAAATAAGCTCTTTTCAAATAGATTTTTTTTTTTTTTGTGTCCGCGCCTGATTCGTAACGGTTAGAATAAAGTTCATATTCAGAACTACAATTTTAAGCGTAATTTTCTTGATGCACATCCGCCATCGTCAGATCAAAGCCAACAAGAACATTTTCATCGGAGTGGGACTTTTAAATGAATAAAAATAATCTGCTTGCGATTCCATCTACCTATGAGCTGAGAGTAGAATTTCGGCGCATCCAGCAGAGAAGAGACAAAAACAAAGGGGCTGCTGATGACGGAGAGGAAGAGTGGGCCGAGGAAAGTGCGAGGTACCACACCCGGAAATTCATGATGGTCATACTGGAGGAGACGAGAACATCAACAATAATTACAGAAAAATCACTCATTTTGGGTCAATGAAATAGGCTTTAGAATCAAACCATAACCATGTCTGAATGCCAATCCCTGAACCGAGGCAATTCCAACACTATGAGCGCTACTTATCTTTTTTAACTGCATTTTACGAAGACTAGTGATGAATCTGCTGTGTTCTGAGGATGAAAACTTGGATGATTTCTAAAAAAAAATAAATGAAAACACATTTTTTTTCCCACTTGAAAAATCATTCAAGCGCAATGCATTGTGGTCTATATCCACTAATCTAGCAAGGACTGATGCACGCTGGTTTTTTCCAAATTCTGGCTTTTAGAATTGAAGATTCAGAAAGCTCTACAAAATGGCTGAACGCACCATACAGTGAGCGGTGAAGGTATTCTGTCACAATTTAAGACATTTTTTTTTACATTTATGAACTTCAAAATATCTTGGAATTGTTTATTTACAATAATCTGTGCGTGTTGGTGATTCACAAAAAAAAATGGGAAACATACTTTAGTATTACAAATGCATCATTTACTCAAAATAATATAAAAGCTTAATTTGGTCCCATATCTTGTGATATATTAATTAACACCTTTTTAACTAAGTAAAGAATTTTTTCTAGTTTCTTCAAAAAATACAGTTTTATTTTATGTTGTTTATCTGAGCAATTTTTGTTTTGTTTTTCTCACAAATATGTTAAAAATGTGATTAACACTGTTAAAGAATATATTAAATCAGTTTGTTTACCTGTCAATTAAATGTAATAATTCAAAAATAAATCTTAAAATACCTTCCCTTAGCTTTCACAGTAAGGTTTTTGACAGTCATTTAAATTAATTGGCTTATCTCAACGTTTGTTCGTTTTTATTTATTTTCATATTTGCATTTTTCTACAAGCACCAGCAGGCATTACCCCTCCTGTGCTGACTGCTGTTAAACTAGCTTACTTACCTTATCAAAGTCGAGTCTGTGATATAAAATATCATGTGTCGCCTGCAAATTAAAGCTCTCTTCAACTTTGGTGAACGGACAGATGAATAAATGAAGAAAAGCCACAGAAACTAATAAAAGGAGCAAATGTCCACCCCAAACAATCCTCTTTTCGGCCATGACGGCTACTTTGCCCCTTTTTCTACTTCCGTTTAACACCGGAAACTAATATCCCTTGACATATGTATTTTTAATTAAAAAAATACATTTATGGCTAACAGAAATTAAGCTATATATTGTATTTAATGTTACACTGTTTAAAAAAATAAAACAATTATTTAGGCGTTGTTTTTTTTCCGTTTCCGGATCTCTCCACATTCCTCGTTGTCCCGCGCGTGGCGTCTCTTGATTGGCTGTTTATTTAAACGACGGACATTCCAGCCAATCGGTGCAAGCCACAATCTGTTTAATGAGCTGACGCGGAAAACTAGAACCGCATCAGGTTATCCTCCTTTTTTTTTTTTTTTTTTTACCCTTACAGCCGGCATGTAAATATTACTCTCATATGCTTTGCAAAGAGAGTTTGTATTGATGATTGAATGCTAGGAGCAGCTCGTTTAGATGTGTCCCAGCGCTAACACGCTTTAGTAGCAGCGGGTTCAGTTTGCTTGTCAGGGGCTAAGTTCATTCTACGTTCATGTGTGTGAGAGTGTTGACTGAGATGCTGTCCACCGGTCCACTGCAGCTCCGACTGTTGTCCTGTGTCACCATCCTTTTAGTTTTCCACGCCGTCGTCGCCAAAAAGGACCTAAAAAGCGCGTGCAGCACCTGTCGGCAAATTACTGATAACTTCAACAAGGTCAGACATTGAAAACCATTTGTTTTCTTTATGAATGATTTACCATCTTAAACACTGATCCATGGATGATGACACGTGTCTGCAGTGATTATTGACCTTAAAGCATCAAATCTGCTTATTTTTTAGACTTTGTTGTTGTTGCATAGTAATTGATTGCAATGTTTTGTGTTCAGGGTTTTGATAGAACAGCAAAGCAGAACTTTGGAGGAGGCAACACAGCCTGGGAGGAGAGGAAGCTTTCCAAATATGAGACAAGGTGGGACAAACAAAGCGGGTCAGCTCGACACAGAACTGATAGTTTAGACCCCCCCCCCCCCCCATGTCAATGTCAATATTTATCACCCATCCATCAGAGTCGGCGTTTTGCCGGATGAGGGCCTGTCCCGTGTCTTTGCAGTGAGATTCGCCTGGTGGAGATTCTGGAGGAGCTGTGCGAGAGCAGCAGCTTCGAATGCAATCAGATGGTAGAAGAAAACGAAGAGCTTTTCGAGACCTGGTGGTTCAAGAGGTGAGTGTGTGTGTGTGTGTGTGTGTGTGTGTGTGTGTGTGTGTGTGTGTGTACAGTTTCTCTGAATCTGCTGCAGGTTAAGCAAAGGGCTCTATGTTTACATGAAAGCGACAAACGGGATAAACCAAAAGGTTGAGAGAGGAAACCATGAAAGACGTACATCTACAAGTGGATGCATCAGAATGGGACGGGTCAGGGAGCTTGTGCCCCACCCGTTGTCGTTTTTACATAACTAGTACAATCATTTTGAAACTGCTTTTTTTTTCTTTTTTTCGACTGGTCCTGATTCACAACGATTTGACTAAGGAGATACTCAGAAACACAATTTGAATGTTAATTTTCTTTAGATACAGTGCTCAGCATAAATGAGTACACCCCCTTTAACCCCTGTGCTATCTTGTAGGGTCAAAATGACCCCACCCTTACATTGATGTGTAATCCCTACCAGGGCAAAGGTGGAGAGGAGTTCATGTAATCCATGGACACCAGTGAAGATCACAAATCATTAAAGAAAAAAAGGTTCAGCGCACAGTCTTGTGGGGTCCAGATGACCCCACTCCCAACGTTAACGTTGGGAGTGGGGTCATCTGGACCCCACAAGATAGCATAAGGGTTAAAAAGTACAAATTTAATCAGTAGCTTAATGAACAAACAAAAAAAAAACATTTCCAAACTTTCCACAAGGTTGAGTTTTATTGAACACTCCTTGAACTCCATAACATGAACTTAAGGTTCATGATCCAACTTAGATCAAATAATCTTCAGTTTTACTTAAATTGGTTGAAGCAAAAATGAATACACCCTGCAACAAAAACGACCACATCTAGCATTTTGTATGAGCAGCGGGATTTTTAAAGACAGAACCAAAGTCTTCTAGGCGTGGAATGAACATATTGCAACATCTGTCTTTTTCCATTCTTGAAGAATGACCTCTTTTAGAGCCTGGATGCTGGATAGAGAGTGATGCTCAGCCTCAGAATTCCCCACGGGTGTTCGATTGGTTCAGATCAGGAGACATGCTTGTCGTGTTGGAAAAGGGCTCCACGACCAAATGCATGAAGTGATGGCAGCATCTTCTCCTTCAGTACAGAGCAGCGCATTGTTGAGTTCATGATCCCATCAGTGAAATGCTGCCCCACATTAGGACACCGCCACCACCATGTTTCACTGTAGGCACCATGCATTTTTCTTTGGCATCCTCACCTTTGTGATGCCACTGAGTTTTAAAACCAGATAGGGGGATCTTTGTCTCATCACTCAAGAGTATTGAGTCCCAGTAGTCTTCATCGTTTCCAGCGTGGGCCCTAGCAAATTCTAGGCGTGATTTTTTTTATTTATCTTTAATTTTTTGTGTGCATGGGCTTTAGGAGAAGCTCGCTTCGTCGACGATACCCAATGCGCGCCATTCCGCTCTAGTTTGGCCTTCTACTGCTGTAGCTAGCTGCAGTGAACTTGCATGGCGGTTTTCTTCCACCCTTCTCCTCACCTTTTTTGTGCACAGAAAGGATTTCCTTTCTCAGATTTGGTGCCATTTCTTTTCCATGGGGAGCCATTGCTGACAGCATGAAATAGGACGGGCTGTTCTTTGTCAATAAATGCCCTTTTCTAGTCACCTGTGTGCTGGAATGAATCATAAGACTCACCTGTGGTTAGGGCTACGCGATATGAGGAAAACTTGCAATATTAGAGATTAATATTGCGGTTAGGATATAATTTGCGGTATATAAACAAATAGCAAAATAACCAAAAACATCATTCCCATTTCATTGCAACAGTTTAAAAAATTATACTCCAATTGACCCTTGTCAACATAGGAGGCCAAAATCTAACATAATAGGCCTCCATCCGATTGGTTAACAACATGAAGGATTCCATCCGATTGGTCAAATGCATAAAGGGATTTATTTCCTTCTTTAAATGCTTCAAGCTGCCATATGATTGTTTTTAGCACATTTAAGGTTTACGATTTATTGCGATGTTTGCCGTCTTTTGCGATAGGCGTATTACAGAGCTGGATATTGTGATAACGATTAATTTGGGGTATAATTGTGCAGGCCTACCTGTGGTTGAATGCCTGTTGATTAGAATTTTGTAGTCCAAAGTTTGGCTTTTCTCCTAAGAAAACGACTGGGTTTCGCTCCTTTTTGCCACATGGACCTTTTCTTAGGAAAATCCCTTTTTTGTGTGTGCAAATCAACATATCTTGTTTGCACCCTTTGTAAGTGTATTTTGTTGTGTTTCATAGAAAATGTTGATTCTGAAGGGACACTAGAGGTTTTCTGACAAATGTAGTGGGGTGTACTCATTTATACTGAGCACTTTCTATCCTCCATCATGAAGAAAATGCTACAAGAAAAAAACGAGTGGGTCTTAAAAAGTGTCCAAGATGAACTCCGGTGATTGATGAACAACATGATTGGCCCACTTCCGGTTTCATTTTTGCCCTTCAGAACCCTAATTAGGGAAATCAGTCCAATGCTGTGTGTGAATCTCATCATTTCCTCTTCCTGTCGGGATGCAGGAAAACCAAAAACCCTGATCTGCACAAGTGGTTCTGCGTTGAAACTCTTAAAGTGTGCTGTCCTAAAGGAACCTTTGGGCCCGATTGTACCGGTAAGGAGAAGTCATTCAGTAGAGCGTCTGCCTCCTCAGCCTGCTGCGTGTTTGACGGGAGTCGCTGCTGGTGTGTCTGTGCCTTCAAGCCTGTGTCGGGGGCTCTGAGAAGCCCTGCCATGGAAGGGGAGCGTGCGACGGCGACGGGACTCGCGGCGGGAACGGGAAGTGCAGCTGCGACCACGGTTACAAGGGAGACCTCTGCTTGGACTGCACGGACGGGTTCTTCAACGCAGAGCGGAACGACACCTTCTCTTTGTGCACAGGTGAGGAAACCTTCAGAATCCAAGGTTTCACCAAACCTGCAGTGGTTTTGAAACGTGCTTCTCATCGTCCTGCGTCAGAATGCCACGCTGCCTGCAAGACCTGTGACGGAGCGACCAGTCAGGACTGTGATGAGTGCAAGGAGGGCTGGGAGGAAGATGATCAAGAGGCTTGTGTTGGTAAGAGGAAGAGGAGAAGGCCCTCCTTCACTTTTTCTGATCATTAAATTGGATTACTTGTGTATATATTCTTTTATTTTGAAAGTCCTTGAACTAATTGAATGTTTTTCTTACAGAGTATCAATTTATGCTAGATTAAAATGAGTTTTATCATATATTTGGTCAAAAGGACTCAAGAAACTGCTTAAAAAATATTTTTTTTTCTTAAAATTAAGAGTTTATATTATAAAGGCTTGAACGGAATTACATTTCAAATAGCATCATTAGTGGTGTCCATCAGGGCTCTGGATTAGGGCTTCTACTGTTCCAAATGACAAATGTTCTTTATCAAACCTTAATGTAATCCAGATTATCCATTTATATGTAAAACATATTTTGTACAGGAAATATGTGATGTAGTTTTTTTAAAGCTCCTCTCAAATGGAATAAAAAAAAGTTTTAAACACTTGTTTCACAAACGTCATTCGAAAAGAAACTTTATGAAACCTGGAAACAGAATGTGTTAATTCACTCTGGTTAAAAAAACAAGTGACTTTGTGGATTATCAAATAAGTCAAATAAAAGAATCAAAACTGTACAACATTGAGTTATCAGGCTAGATTTTTAAGATAGCTGCCAGTTAACTATTTACGTTTTTGTTAGTAAATGGTACATAAAAAAATCAGATTTTTCGTAAAATTAAGACATACCCTCCAATCTGTCATGCGTCAAAAGTCTTGAAACTTTTCATCTTTTAGATGTTTTTTTATTTTTATCTTTAGTTAAACTCTAATAAAACATCTATTGTGCTGCAGATGTGAACGAGTGTGCAAAAGACCCTTCTCCGTGCAAAGAGGAGGAGTACTGCCTCAACTCCGAGGGCTCTTTTTCCTGCAAAGGTGAGGAGACGCTCTTTAAAGCGGCGCCGGCACACAACAGTTTACATAGAACGAAGGGAGAATTCCTCCCATCGCTTTTCGGGATCAGACGCTCGTTCAAAGCGTTTCTACATCTTTTTTCTGTCTGCTTCTCTCTCAGCCTGTGACGAGGCGTGTTCTGGCTGCTCTGGAGCCGGCTCCGATAAATGCCAGGCTTGTGCCAGCGGGTACCGAGACGTGGAGGGGTCGTGCAAAGGTACAAAGGAAAAGTCTGGTTTTTTTTTTTTGCTGCTGTTGTTTTCTTTTTTTTGCAGTGTGGAAGAAAAAAATTTGCTGGTCAGTCGGGGGCAAGCCTGCTGACCTCTGATCTGTAAAACCAAAGAGGCAGGTGGAGGAACTCGAGGAAATGTGGTGTTTGAACTGAAATAGGATTTAGTAGTTATCCAAATATTACTCAACTCAAAATGTAACTGCTGACCAAAGTGCTTATTTGGAGGTTCTGAAGTAAAAATTTGAATGAACTGTTAAAAAAGTTTTTTTTTTTTTTCCCCCAATACTTGGAGTGCTTAAAATGCTTGTAGTCTTATAGCTGATGTGCAAAAATATATTTTTTGTTTTTTCTTTATTGGAGAAAATTCGCATCACTGCTGTTTTACTGCCGACTCTCTGAGATTCCAACGATGTTCGAGTTTTCTGCAGCGACGCATTCAGTGCTGCTTTGAAGTCAAAGCTGAACAACACCCGGGTGTGAGACAGATAGTGGGACTTTAACCGCTCACTAGAACCGGGTTGGACGGCCTTTTGCCTTCAGCGCTGCCTTAATCCCTGGTGGCATGAATGCAAGAAGGTTCTGGAAACATTCCTCAGAGTTTGGTCCATGTTGACATGACAGCATCACACAGTTGCTCCAGATGTGTCGGCTGCACATCCTTGATGCCGATCTCCCGTTCCACCACATGCCAAAAGTGATCTCTTGGGTTGAGATCTGGTGACTGTGGGGGTCATTTGAGGACAATGAACTTATTGTCATGTTCAAGTCTTAGGTGATTTCGGCTTTATGACATGGCGTCTGGAATTATTAGAGGATGCTACGCTGTATTGTAGATAAATGTTTGGAACGCACTGAGTTGGGCTGGGCGGCTGCTTGGATTCCGGAGGTCAGTGAACGCACCAGGAAGAGACGTTTGGGGGGTGTCAGTTATTGGATGAAAAAGGGAAATAAAAGGAGGGGGGCTGGTGCATAAGACAGAATTAACCCTTGTGCTATCCTAGGCACTTTAACATTTGGAGTTGGGTCATCTAGACCCACTAGACAGTGCACTGAACCTTTTTTCTTCAATGATTTGTGATCTTCACTGGTGTCCATGGATTACAAGAAATCCTCTCCACCTTTATCCATCTTTGTCATGGTAGGGATAACATGTCAATGTAAGCTGGACAGTGTTGGTGTAAGCTGGACAGTGTTGGTGACGGCCTGCAGTAACCAAGAAAAAAAAAAAAAATAGAACTTAAAACTGATGATGTTTCAGCATCTCAGTGCAGGAAAGGGAAAGTAGGACGCTACGGTATATTTGTCATGATCACGACAAAACGATAGTTGTTTTTGCTTGATAACAAGATAGAAAAGGATTTAAAAAATATTAAAAAGCAGGGTAGACCATTTTTAAATTCCATATTTTGAGGCTTTCAGTCATTAATCTTATTTCTACTCTACATGCTAGGGATTTCAAGTACGCAGTGCCCAGCAGAGGGCGCTCACAACCCAGAACTCAAATCCAATGAATTCAATTTGATTTTATTTCTAAATGCCCTTTCATGAAAAAAAGCAGCTCAAAGGTGCTGTACATAAAAACAAACAAGGACGGCAAAACACTAATCCCCACACATGCAATAAAATAATAAAATAAGCCCCCCCATTAAAAAATGCACAAATAAAAGAGAAATGATATTGAAAAGCTAAAGAAGAGAGAACCCAGAAGGCCAGCAGGAAGCTGGGAATCTGATCAGAGGAAGTTTGTGACCATTTCCAGAAATGACCGGCGTCTGTGCTTCTTGCAGACATTGACGAGTGTTCGGAGCCTGAGGCGGTGTGCACCCAAGAGCATCAGGAGTGTCTGAACAACCACGGCAGCTACAGGTGCCTCTGCTCGGCTGGCTTCCAGGACCAAGATGGAGAATGTGTTCAAACGCGAGATCAAGGTGGGAAATGTATTATGAGCCGCAAGCCCTCTGAAGGATTCCATCTCATGCTTTTTTCTTTCTGTCAGATCATACAGAAGAACCAGGAAGTCCTGACGCAGCGGAAAATTCACACGGGGAACTTTAATCGCACAACTGAGGAACATCAGGAGAATTTAAACCCACTTTTTTATATTTAAAAAGGCCAGCTGCTCCCAAACTCCATCAAACTCCAGTTTTGGATTAAAGGACAAACAACAAATGGGGACATTATGTGCTTTAAGATCACCCATCTTCATTTGTTCATTTTCTTGAATGCTTTTATATTTGTTTCAATAAAGACAAACATCTTTAATTTAAATTAGACTGTGTCTGAATTTATCTAAATTGTTAGCCGCATATTGTGGGGTCACCGTTTCTGCAATTTAAAAAGATGAGAGATTTGTGATGCTCATCATGGAAAAACTTGACAAAATATAATCCAGGAGATTATATTGAGTGAATTAAGACATCTGTCCTCACCTTTTACCTGCCAGACTTCAAGATCTCCACCGAGACCAAAGAGCTGTCGAAGGACACACTCTAAAAAGACATTGAACCTTTTTTCTTCAATGATTTGTGATCTTCACTGGTGTCCATGGATTACATGAAATCCTCTCCACCTTTATCCACCTTTGTCATGGTAGGGAGAACACGTAAGGGTGGGGTCATTTTGACCCCATAAGATTGCACAAGGGTTAAAGTGCCTAGCATGTCTCGATGTAAAAAAAAAAAAAACCTGATGGGGACACACCCTAAGAGACAGCAAAAGGTGGCGCTGCAAAGTCGTAACTTAAGGGGGCTGAATAATTTTGCGTGCCCAATTTTCAGTTTTTTATTTCTTAAAAAAAGTTTGAAATACCTAATAAATTTCATTCCACTTCATGAATGTGTCCCACTTGTTGATTCTTCACAAAAAAATACAATTTATATTTTTGTTTGCAGCCTGAAATCTGGCCAAAGGTAAAAAGTTCAAGGGAGGCTGATTAATTTCACAAGGCACTGTAACTGTGAAGCATGGGGGTGGAAACATCATGGTTTAGGTCTGAATTTCTAGAGTGGATTGGACTACTAATCCAGATTAAGGAAAGGAGGAATGAGGCAGTGTATGGTGAGATGTGGGTCAAAAACCTCCTTCCATCAGCGAGGCCATTGGCTGGATCTTCCAACAGAATAGAAAAGAATAGAGTAGAATAACTTTATTAGTTTCCCGAGGGCAATTTAGACAATAATCCCAAACACATCACCTGGACAACGACCTCGTTCCTACGTTAAAATGATCTCAAGGTTTTGGAGTGGTCTGGTAAATCTCTGGACCTCAATCCAAATGTGACGCTGTGAAGTGAAAGTTTTTGTTGCCTAGCAACAGCCCCACAACATCACAGCTCTTAAGAAGTTCTGCATGGACGAATGGACCAAAACAGCAGCATCAGTGACAACCTGGTAAAGACCTACAGGAAACCTTTGACCTCCGTCGTTGGAAACTAGGGTTAGAACACTGAGGTGTACTGTTGTTATACACTAAATGCCTATTTTCCGCAACTTTATGCAAAGAAACGGAGTGTATCAAGGATGGACATTACAACCTAAACCCATCTTTTGTCAAATACTCTTCTTGTAGTGGGTTGGGTCGGCTGCAGTGATAAGAAACGACCACAAGGTGTCAGTGTGGTCCTTAAAAACCTGGATCTGGAACTTGATCACTCAAAGAGTACACAGTGTCTCTCAGTGGATTCAGTCGCATCTCTGATGGGTTTTGATGTTTCCTTCAGTCAGCTCAGCGTTTTACTCGAAATTCCGAATGATGCGAAGGCCTCGGAGACCTTCCTCTTACTCTGCGCAGATCAAAGCATGACCCTGCTACCCAGCCAGGCTTCCTGTGGCGTGATGTCAGTTGTTTTGACTCGCCGGGCTTGCTGAAGGTGGAAGGAAGGAGCCGGTTCAGACCTGTCTGATCTGGAGGCAGTGGAGATGCAGCAGACCCCCACCCTGATCTCCTCACACGGGGACGCCAAGTCCTCTGTTGGACACGTGTGTCCCTGTCAAAGCTGCACTGTCATCACAGTAAAATCTGATCCTTCTTATATCAAATTAATAAAATAATCTGAATATATTAGTGAAGAGGAAAAACCCATCAAATGTTTTTATTACTCAATGATTTGTATGATTCAGCCTTTTTTTTTTGGAGAAATGAGTCAGATGACAGAACATGAATCAGCAGTCTAACTAATGCATGGATCCCTGTTACTAACATAGATGCTGCAACAGCCATTTAGGCTCATTTAATTCATACTGTATCAATATTTGATTGAATCTGCGTTTCTGATCAAATAAAATGTTCTTCTTAAAAAAAAAAGGAAAAAATATATGAAGGAATATATTTAAAACGGTTGAATATAAGATGTTTTTCTCTTGTTATGAATGAAAAAATCTGTTAGTAGAACTAGTAGTCTTGGTAAGATTTCTTTTAGTTAGTTGTGCTGCTCATATTCAGGTCTCTGATAATTGGAAATATATCTTAATCCGTGTATCCCTCAAAAAAGGGTTTTATATCTGCAAAATTGCATATCCTATTTTAAGAGCTAAAACAGTCTAACTACTCTTAATTCTAGACCATAATCCTCTTAATGTATCACTTGAATGACTTTTTAAAGACCCACTTCGAGAAAATTTTTTTTGGAAGTTTAAACATATTCTTGTGGCATTTTTCTGATGATGGAGGACGTATGTAAAGAAAATTTAGCTCAAATTTGCATTTGTGAGTGTTTCTTTACTAAGATCATTGTGAATCAGGAGCAGACGAAAAATGACGTTTGAAAAACCTACAACGGCAACTCAGCAGCTCGCTGCTCCACTCCATTCTGATAATTCCACTTGTAGACAAATATATATGGCATGTACGCTTTTGTTTTCCTCGTCCGCACTGGCATCTGGCTCAAAACTGTACGGCGGAATAGTATATTAATATTGCTCCCTATTAATGATGCAAATGTTCGGTTGGGGTTGTGAGAGGCTGTAAGCAAGTGGGAGAGTGTATAAACAAAAGGGATGATGGGACGTTGGGGCAGGCTTACTCCAATAGTCAATAGTAAATTTCTAATCTTCAAGAAAATTCTATTTAAAAATTTGGCTATTAAGACGTATTCAAGACATTACATTTCCAATTACCAGTTGTCACGAGATCAGGTAGATGTTGGTTCCAATTGCAGCAGGTTTATTAGCTCAGCTAAAAGTCCACACAGCTAAATTAGGCAGGGGTCGATAACGGGCATGGGAGCATCAGAGGTGTAACAGTAGGGCGTGTGTCAACTAGCGTAGACCACATGGTTGATGACGTATGAAGCGCTGAATGCATTGTTTGGTCGAACCACGGTTCAGATGTGACTTGTGTTTGAACAGTTGGGCCCGCTATTCTCTATGAATACAAATGAATCCCAAGCGTTTCCCGACCAGTTCTATTGTTTCTCCTTTAACCCTTGTGCTATCCTAGGCACTTTAACATTGGGAATTGGGTCATCTAGACCCCATAAGACAGTGGGCTGAACTTTTTTTCTTCAATGATTTGTGATCTTCACTGGTTTACATGACTTACATGAAATCCTCTCCACCTTTATCCACCTTTGTCATGGTAGGGAGAACACGTCAATGGTCATCTTAACCCAATAGGATAGCATAAGGGGGGTATCGGAATCAGCGTCAGTTCATTGCACTTTACCATGGCTCCTGGTAAGAAATGTACTGTGGTTTGGGATTGGTTCAACTCGGTTTCTCCTAATAAGAGAATACACTATGAACGTTATTTATAAAAAAAAAAAAAAAAAACTCCTATGAATCTATGATGGCAAGATGTAACAGTAATAGTAGAGATAGCTCTTTGGAAAAGTAAATGGTATCTGCATCCAGAGGCCCTGGGTTCTAGACTAGTGTTTTCTTCATGTGATGTTTGTTTTTCTGTGTCAAGCACTTCTCACAGAAAACGTCACATGTTGTGTTGTTTTACGTTGTTTTTTTTTTTTTTTCATCATTAACAAAATTGTTTTGTTTACGTTTTTTCATCATCATTTCCACATTGAAGTGTTACAAGGAGCTTAGTTGAAGCATATGATATACATCCAGTCCGCCACCAGATGCCGCTGTTCTGTGTGGTTTCAAAGCCCTGAATGGTTGGTTCTTTTTTCCGGCACAATTACATGAAGCCCAAGGAAAGCTTCATGGGGCTTCTATTCCCATCCCTACGTCACAGGGATAATCAAGATCAAGGTGATAGTCGGGGCAGGCTAACAGAGTCATAAACCAGGTAAGGAGCCAGAAAATCAGATCCAAATATACTGGTTGGTAATGAAGGCAGAGGGGCCCAAACAATACTTCACATTGAGTGAGGCTCAGTGCAGTGCTTAAGTAGACTGTGAATGATTAGCAAATGAGAGTCAGGTGTGCAGCATCCCGGAGCTGTGCAATGGGGTTGCTGGGAGATGTGTGTTTAGAGCTCTGGAGACACTTTCCGCTGGTGACCAGAGAGACAGATCTCTGACTTCTGAAGACATAAAAGGAGCGAACTTCACAACTTATTTTAGGAAATCTCTGTTGGCTGATTTTTTCACTTGAGAGAAAAACACGTTTCAGCTTTTTATATTTTTTAACTTGTTTTGAGGACATTTTTTCTGTACAATTCAGTTTTTCTTTTTATTAATCAGAAACTATAACTATTAGTTTATGTTTTTATGTTTTAGTAATGTTTCCAAAACTGTCTATCATACTTGATTGATTGATTAATATATTGATTGGTTAATTGATTGATTGGTTGATTGATTGATTGGTTGATTGGTTGATTGATTGATTGATTGATTGGTTGGTTGATTGATTGATTGATTGATTGATTGGTTGATTGATTGGTTGGTTGGTTGGTTGGTTGGTTGGTTGATTGATTGATTGATTGATTGATTGATTGATTGATTGATTTTAAGCAATCAAAAAAATAAGGGAATAAGACAAAAAATAACATGTTTGGTATGACTCTGCCTGGATTTGAAGTCATGATCTCCCAGTCACAGGGCGGACACTCATAATCATCAACATTCACTACACATTAAATCTATTGAATTTCATGGTTGTCTGAATTCTTTGCTTAAAAGGGAGTAAAAAGAAGCAAAGTTAAATATTTTTTTATTTTTGATTTTATGGCAACTATGTAAAACATAGTTGCCATAATCCAGTTTTTTGTCAAGCAACCAAGATTAGGTTCATATTGGTTATCGGTATCATTTATCACACATCACATAACAAAAACAGAACCTTTATCTATTATTATCAAAAGGTATGCCCATTTTGCAGAGATGTATTTATTGTTATGTAATTCTCATTCTCTCAATTGCCCTCATTAAAAATTATTCCAGTATAAAGAAATTGGTATTAATCGTCATGTAACAAAACAATAATATTGATTGTCAGACAAAAAACCTATAACATTATTCCAGAAATCATTATTACGCAAAGAACACGTCAAGTAACAAAAAGGAATTATTGATTTTTATCAAAAAGGGTTACTTTACTGGCTGCACGGCGGAGTAGCGGTTAGCACTCTCACCGCGAGAATACCCTGGTTTGAACCCCAGCTGGGTTCTTCATGTGTGGAGTTTGTATGTTCCTCTCGTGCATGTGTGGGTCTTCTTCTGACACTCCGGTTTCCTCCCAAAGTCCAAAATCCTCCTTTACAAGTTAATTGGTATCTCTAAATTGTCCCCAAGTGTGAATGTAAAGCTACGTTCACCCCGGCATGTGACACGCGTTCTTCAACGCACCAAACGCAGGTTTTTGAACGTACCGGTGTTCACACCTGCAAGCAGGGAGGGGCTTCTTCTTCTCCTCTTCTTCTACTTAGTTGTCTGCTACCTACAGTTGGAGGAGGTTTGGTGCGAAATGTCCAAGCTGTGCAAATCTGGTGAATCTTGCTTCATGATTTTTGGTTCACAGCTCTATTCCAATATAAGAAAGACTTGGTGTCATAGTATTCTGGTTGGGTTCATACAGCAATTATGAATTTCTCCTCAATGATCAATTTTAGAACGGTTGGCACTTCTTTTTAAGGGGGTACCATCCATACATTATGACCAAATCCGAGTCCCTAATCGGTCAACGTTTAACCTGGTTTAAAATTTAATATTGCCTTTTTCTTATATAAAGCTCCAAAACCATTGTAGAAACTTGCGTAGCGAGTTTTAAAATGCGGAAGCCCGAAATGTGCGTTTATGCACTTTTCATTAGAAGTGGTCACTTGAAGGTGTGTTTATAACTTAAGTTTGAGTGTGTGGCCCTGCAACACCCTGTCTAGGGTGTTCCCCACCTTCACCCAACAGTAGCTGGGATAGGCTCCAGCAACCCAGTGACCTCCAAAAGGGACTCAGCAGGTTCAGAAGATGGACAGATGATTATTTTTAACCTTGTAATAATCACTTTGCTGACCCTCCATTGTATTTTACGTTTTACTTTGTTTATTTGCTGAATCTCCACGAAACCTCAACCAGGATGCATTTGTGCATGCACGTGTGCACACAGACTCTGTGGCTTGAGGGGTACCCCTCTTTTTTTTTTGTTCTCCTCCCTCTATTTGTGGTAGTTTTCTTCTGCCAGTAAACCCTTAGCCTTTCCACATGTGGTGCAGCTGCAGCGGGGTGAGCATGAGGACACCGACCGGCCAAAGCTTTGCAATCGCATGGATTGCAGTTCACTGTCACTGAGCTGATCGCATTTTAATCTACCATCTTCTATTGACCGTCCTGATTTTTTTTCCCCCTCTCATTCATTAGCGGTCGAAGTTTTTTTTTTTTTTCCCCTGAAGCTATCCTTAGCTGACAAGCCTTATTATTGCACCGAAAGGCGGTGGGACGGGGATAATCATAGCGCTGGGGAGGGAAACTGCATGTTAAACTAAAAGCCAGATGTGGCACCATGTGCTTTTGTTGTCTGTCAGCGGTCTGCGCCGGCTCTGATGTCAGGCACTCCTTAAACTCTGCTGCTCCCTCTGATGCGGTGGCGCTCGCCTTCCTTTCACCCAGCTGGACCCTCAACCGCCAACAATTAGGGTGAGCACTTATGGGAAGCTCTGCAGCTTCGGGCCCAACCGGTCCTTCTAAGAGCACCACACGGGAATCTTTGACTCCAGGGCGGGAAAAAAGAAAGGTGCAGGAAGCACCCGAACCAGAACTCGGTCTTAGATGCTCCTGCAGCTCCTACAGTGAATAGTGAACCTCACATGGAGACGTGCTCGTGACCCTTTAACACCAGAGTTTTAGCTCCAATGTTGATATTCTTTTGACTACCTTAAGTCTTCAAAAAGAAAAAAGCAAGAGGAATGGAATCTGTTTCTAATCATTTTTTGTAAATAGGAACACATCTTTTCAGTTGAAATGATTCATTTAGTCTGTTTATTTTTTATGTGTCCTTGGGCTCACACCACTAAAAGCATAATAGAGCAGCAAAGCGTTCAATGAGGAGACTTGTCATAATCATATTCTAGCTGGGACCATTGTTTTCAGTAACAGCGAAAGAAACAATCCAAACATTTTCAATTATTTAGTGTCACATGGCCCCAAAGATGAGTGCAAAGGCAAATACAGTCAAGGAAGACTGATATGTTCCAGTTGTAAGAGGTTCGTGAAGGACTTATTCCTTCCCAAAAAAGATTCAGGCTTTTATACTTTAAAGCTTCTAGTCCGATTCCCAGGCTCCGTTTTTCTTTTTTTTAATCAGCGCTATTGACATATGTGTATTGGAGGATGAGGCGTGGTCTGGTGTGAGCTGCCATGCTTTTCCCTTCCTGCTCTGTGATTTTGCAGGCATGCATGCAGGATACCCACCTCTGTTTGATGTTAAAGCCAGCGCCTATGCCTGTCTGCACAGGCAGGTGTGTGTGTGCGTGTGTGTCTGCATAACGTTTTGCAGCACTACACTGTGAGTGGCCTCTGATCTCTTGCAGCATCGACAATGAAAGGAGACACTGAAGTGACTTTGATGTCTAAAAAGATTTTTTTCCACATAAAAACCACTAAAAAAAACAGATTAATTAGTGACTATTGTCTTGAACATGCACGGAACCCCCCTCTCCACTTGATAACATTGCAGAACTACAACACACAATGAACAGTATATTTTGTATTCATCAGTACTAGGCAACGGTATAGTGTTTCCCAAATGTTCCGCAAAATGTTGCAGTTCCTTAAATGACCACTAGAGGCTGGTTTCAGAAGGCATCATTTTGCAGTGTATAACTTATTGTAAAACCTATATTGATGTTTATATCTTTGTTTTCTTTTCATTTCAGCTTTATTGGTTTTATTTTTATTTTAGGGACGCTTGGTGTCAAAAGTCAGAGCTGTGTCTCCCCCTGTGGTCACCAGCAGGAATACATCTCCAGAGTACTGAATGCATTTTATCTCCCAGCAACCCCAAGTGCATTCAGTACTCTAGAGATTAATTCCTGCTGGTGACCACAGGGGGAGACAAAACTCTGACCTCTGACACTTGGTGGTGTAGTAGTTAGCACTCTTGTCTCACAGCAAGAAAGCTCTGGTTCAAATCCTGACTGTGAGTGAGTGGCAATAAAACAGACCAGTGAGCTGTTTACCCAACAGTAGCTGGGATAGGCTCCAGCAACCTCATGAATGGAATTCATTAGGTTCTGAAGATGGATGTAAAAATAGATGATTTTTCTGACGCTTTGTTTTGATCATGGGGCAAGTTTAACTTTTTTTTTCAATAAATCTCCAATACTTTGTCTTCTCTGATGTCCAGAGCATTATGCCTATGGACGCAGCAAGCGTCTGTTCACATCTTCTCCTACTTTTTGCTTTATTTTCCACATTCAGATTCCTATGGGTGACATCAGAAAATGAATTGGTTATTTATGATCAACAGCTGCACTTACTTAGTCAGATAAGGCAAAAAAAAAAAAAGTCACACATTTTGGTCGTATTTTATTCCCCCCCCTGCACATTTGAGAGTAAATGGAATTACCAGGAAATGTCACACAGTCCCAACAGTTCTGAATTCAGGGTATTATCTTCTTTCCTCCATATCTTGTAATATAACATTGAAATCCGGCCTCAGTTCTCGACTGCAGCGTTAAAGGAAAGCGATATATATATATATACTTATCGTCAAGATGTAACAATTGAGTGTTTGGCCGACATCTTTACAAATGATCGCCATTTGGATTTTATGTTCAGTTATGACGGCACACTTTTAAAATGGCCATTGAAAGTAAAGCGCTACTCATACCTCTGTTTTTTTTAGATGTATTGGGCACCGAAGGCAGGGTTGAACTTCACGGACAGCCTCAGTTGTCGACTCTTCCTTGTCCAAATCTGTTAGTTACTCTGATTATCCACTCCAATGTTTTGATCGGATTCCAACTGAATCATGACAGCCCTGCTGGGTCTTTTTGATATTTTCGCCGTCAGGAGCTGATAGCCTAGAAACTGGTTAGCAAATTCTAGCACTTTTAGCTACAGAGATGTATGACGTCTAACTTGGCTAATGCGCTGTGGGCTGTCGTTTCCCTGTGCGACAAAGAAAATACGTCTTTCACCCTGATCAACTTTGCAATTAATTTGTTCCTTTATTTTTTACATATCTGAAAACAGATTTGACTTTTATTACTTAATTTCCCACACCAGCGGTCAAAAACTTCTTCTCCTTCCGGCTGACGCACACCTGTCTGAGGTCAGGACAACAGCAATACCTACAGGACATGTTACTCAGTGGGGCTCCTACATGTGGCTAACACGCTTTTCTAAAAGAGAAGATCCTAGGGTACATTAGTGGGAAATGATATGCTTGTACTACAAAATACACAATTGTTTTGAAATATGAACCAATCTGGCTCTGCTATGAGTTTTGTCACTGTAGTGTCACTAGTTTACAGAATAAGACGTAGGTACAAATACTATATACATATTTACATATATACATATAAAAAACAAAACAAAAAACGCCCCTCTCACCCTTCCACGGGTGGTCTCTCACCCAAGCTCGGGTCCTCACCAGTGGCCTGTTTTAGCTGTTCCTAGCACTGCGTGTTTCTGGACTGAGATCTATCTATCTATCTATCTATCTATCTATCTATCTATCTATCTATCTATCTATCTATCTATCTGTCTATCTGTCTATCTGTCTGTCTGTCTGTCTGTCTGTCTGTCTATCTATCTATCTATCTATCTATCTATCTATCTATCTATCTATCTGTCTATCTGTCTGTCTGTCTGTCTGTCTGTCTGTCTGTCTGTCTGTCTATCTGTCTATCTATCTATCTATCTATCTATCTATCTATCTATCTATCTATCTATCCATCCATCCATCCATCCATTCATCCATCCATCCATCCATCTATCCATTTTATATATAAGCATCCCACTCCAGTTAAATGTGATGCAACGCTGGATGGCTCTATGTTTGTCTTTATGTAACCCAACAAACAGGCAGAGGAAGTCCCGAGGACCTCAGAGGAGACGCAGCGAACATGAAGCTGTGCGCGGGAACTGGACGTGTTTTTTTTTTTTTTTTTTGCATTGTAAACACGTTTAACACCTGCAGAAAGGCACGACACTCGCCGGCTCTCCACATCAAAGACATATTTGCCTCCCACCGCTGGACCCCACTTCAAAGAGTTTTTTTTCTTTCTTGAATCTTTTCTTCAAAACCAGCTGTAAAACCCCTGTGGAGGCAGGGACCGCCGGGCCTTTTCTCTTTAAGCTGGGCGCGTTGTTGCCATGGCACTCAGGCCATGTTGACGCTGGAGGGTGTAAACAGGAGGCGAAGAAACAAGTTGGTGCCTTGTAGGTCACATAAACATACGGGCAAAGGCAGACGGATTTGGGTGGTGACTCGAATAAGAGATACTGAACGATGGCAGTCCAAACAAAAGTTGGACAAAGACCACATTCCTAAAAGCATTGACATTATTATTCAGAGATAGGGTTTGTTTAATGATCTGTTTGATTTTACACAAAGGACACTGTAGTATGTTGTGCCAAACATTTCTATAGGATGTAAGAATCTTCATTTGAAATATTAGGACAACAAGGGGAATTTAATATCGTTTACATTTTTGTAAAATCAACAATGTGATTCCTGTTCCTCTTTTTTATGGATTCTGGTTTTGTTTACTGACCTGGAGCCAATATTCTGTGGTCAAAAATTTGTCCAAATGTTACAACATGATAGGTACTGTAGTAAGGAGTTTAGGCGGAGTGATACAAAGTGTACTGTGCAGTATTGGGTTGTATTTTATGTGTAACAACCTTTGACTGAATATGAGAACTGGACTAGGTGAGTGTAACAGCACCCATAGAAAATGGTTTGCTTCCGGTCCAACAAATGAACTTTTTTTTTTTTTTTGATGCCGCGATGTAGGAGACAGACGATGTCAGTGATCAGTGATTGGTCTGAGTTGATCTAAGTCAATGGCAACCACTCGTGCCAATCATATTTTGGAAGGCCACACCCCTAGCATTTGAAAACGGGCTGTCAGTCAAACACTTTCAACGTGATGCCATGTTCTTTCATTGAGGCATCCGATTGGTCAGTTTATTTCTTAAGCAACTTGCACTACAGAAAAAAAATCATGAAAAGAAAGATTATTATAAAGAACGTGTTTAAAAAAAGGTATCAGAACAAGAATGGTTATTCTGACAAATAGAATGACTGAGTAATAGAGTAATTGTGGTATCTTTTCATAAATCTGTCCCATCTGATAAATTCTGAAACTCAAACTGAGGATTAAACCTGCTGCAGATGAGCCATAAAGACCTTTTCACATCTTCTTCCAGTTTCCTGAATGTGACTCGGTCTGATCCTTCTTTTATTGGGTACTTGAAATGCTGTGATCCACTGCGACATGATAAGTGAGAACATGAGTGCCCCTCTGAGCCTTCAAAGCCACATGAAAGGCGCACGGCGGTCCACTCGGAGCAACATCAGCAGACACCAGTTCAATTTTCCTCCTGTTATAATGGACCGGGATGGAACCAGACCTAGCCTTCGGTGTTTCATTCATTGTGGAACTCATTTCCTGGCGGTTATCGCTTCATATTGGCTCCGTTGTTTGTCCTGGATGGAGACCCTGCGTGGATCACAGGCGGGCTCAGGCTCTCCGACCACCCTGCCGGTGGCAGTTATGCAACTGACAGGACTACTCTCTGTCAGCACACAGAGGGATTCGGTTCTTCGACTTCAGAGACAAAAGAGGAAGTTCTTGCCTCACAGGGTTGTAAAAAAAAAGTACCTGCTTTAGTAAGAGGGTTGGTTGGGACGGAGCAGCGATGGGGGTGGTTGTTAATTAATAACAGGGCACGAGATGGTCGGGTTTCCAGGAAAAGGCGTGCGTTTTTTTTGTATTGAAGGCTGTTGCTGATGAGTCTGCAGGCAGACAGAGCAAAAGAGCAAGCACTGCTGGGTCAGCGAAGCCTTGCCTGTCACCCTCTCTGTCAGCTCAGCACTTTGGGGTATATATCTGCCATGTGGAGCTATGGGTCCAACGGCGTGCCACTCATTCCACTCTAAGGCCCGCTCCCTGCACCCACATCGTCATCCCCACATTTTCATTCTCAGTCTACCCTGAAACAAACCTCCCAGTTTGAGTAAATGTTAGAAAAAAAATGCTTTTATTTTGTTAAAATTCTGTAACAGTCCACATGATCATGATTAAAACCCGTCTCCTGTGGTGGACAGATTTTTTTTTTTTTTTTGAGGTTACAAAACCACAAGTATGAACACCTTTTCTTTACATGAAATGTTTTTAAAGAGTAAACCCCAGAAACACGACTAAAAGTCCATAAATTCAATCAAGTTAGTGGAAATTCCTCTTATCTAGTCCTTCCTTTGAACACTAGATGGTGCCCCGTTTGCAAGAGGTTAGCTGTCAGCTCTCCCACTGAGCCCACATGTTCAGAGTTAATGACCAGAAACATCTGGACAGCTGTCTAATCGAACGTTTGGTTGCAGCTGAACAGGATTTTTCTTCCCCCTCTTGTTTTACAGCTCTGAGCTGTTGCCCACGTGCACGGCCTGCATATTTTCGTTTAAAAAAACGACCTGGTGAAGGACTCTGTAGTAAAGCAAATGGCAAAATCTCCCATCGTGCTGTCATGATTTTTTTTTAGATGCCCTAAAGGGAGATGATTGTGAGTCAAATAGGCCTTGTTTGTTTTGGTTTAAAATGTCACTCCAAATTATGCAAACAGGCGTAAATAACTGCTTGAACATAATGAAAGTGGATAGGATGCTTGGCTTTGCTCCATATAAAGTAGAATATATTATAAAGTACACCTCATATCATCGACATGAACAGTAGTTTTTAGGCCATAAGGGCCACCAGATTAAAGGGGGCATTCAGTGAAACAAAATCAGTGATATAATGTAGTTTGACTACACTACCCAGTATGCCTAGAGGGACCAAGAGGCAGGGGATTGATTAAAGGGGTTGATGAGAACTGTGAACTGTGTTCATGTCTTTGCAGAGAACAACATGACACATAAGTCAAACTTTATTGACAATAACTCTCAACATTGTTTAGTTGTGACATGTCAAATGCAAAACTACACTTTAACACGACTACAGTACCCATAATCCTCCAATAATCCATCAAGCCATGCCGCTTTGTAGTTTACCAAAGTCATACTAAAACATTTGGACTGATTTTTGATCGCTGTGCACCACATAAAATCAGTTTCTAAGTTAGCAAGAACAGCCAGAATCCACAGAAAAGGCGCACCAGATTATATCGTGAAACATCGATTTTTGAGAAAATGAAAGGATTTTGAGTTTACACGATGATTTGTAAAATACAGTATAAATGTTGAAAATTTCTGGTCTGCTTAATCAAGATGGAGGGACAAATTGGTGATAAAGAAGTGAGGTTGGATTCACACTAGGTGCTTAGATCAGTCTGTAGGTGGCGTAATGTGTTTTAACCATTGATTTGGCCCCTACCAGCTAATAGATGTTCCATAACTATGAGGAATGCGTGTTTAATGATCCCACTTGATCTGCACAATGATGCAGTTGACCAATCCATACCCCCCTTACTAAACCACAAACCACTTGTCCAAGCATGAACTGGAGCAAACTAGACAAATGACTTGGACTTTGAGAATCAAGTGTACTCAGACCAACTATAAATTGCTTGGTGTTGATAGGTTAGGGACTATGTGGGTTGCTTCGTTTGTGTTGGTCTTAAGCAGAGGCCTGATAGAGCTTACGCTTTCCGTTCCCAGGACATTTGCTTGCTGTTCGTCCCTCGTGTCAGAACAGAAAAAGAAAAGATGGCTTTTCGGTATCATCTCAGTAAAGGACAACTCACCTACTAATTGTCATGACTTTGTCTTGACTTGATGTGTTTCTGAAAGACCTGGAAATAAAATCATTAACAAGTTGTTGTTTTTTTTTAATCTTTTTGCTGTTTTAATTGTATGAAACATCTTGGCTTGGGTTGTAATAGTTAAATAAAAATAACAAATGAATAAAATAAATAGTCAGTGTGGTTTCACAATGACTTATTTGGTGCTGACCAAAGTTCGTAAACTCGAATTCACCTTTTTTTTGGACGTGTCACAAAGTTTGTTTCAACTTTAGCGCCAACCAATGCGAAGAACAGTGGTCTTCTTAGCCCTTTAACATCAGAGCTTTGGCTGTATAACTCTTCAACCATTTACACAATTTATGTAATTCCAGTAGATTCTTACACAACGAAGAGCAGCCTTGCACAATTATGCTACGTTTACACCGAGCATATAAACCACAATCAAGACAGCGTTAAAAGTGTCTTTTTGAGCACATGGTGTTCACACTGAACTATCACTACCTCAATACTACTGCATTTACCTACAATTGGAAGATGCTTTTTGTGACATCGCATTTTATACATAAAGCTTGAAAACGGTTGTTAAAAACCTGCGTAGCTACATATGAATGCGAGAGTTTTTAACGCAGAAGTCCGAAATGCACTTTTAAGTGCATTTATATTGACTTTTCATTGAAAGGGGTCGCTTGAGCACGAGTTTCCAAGGCTGGTGTTAACGTAGCTTTATGCAATACTTCAGTGATGCATAACGTCAAAGAGTCAAAGAGTATGCGATTTTTAGGGATCCCTTGCACTATCTTGTGGGGTCCAGATGACCACACCCTTACCTTGAGGGTCATCCAGATCAAGTTACACTTGATTCTCAAGTCCAAGTCATTTGTCTAGTTTGCTCCGATTCATGCTTGGACAAGTGGGTTTGGTGGTTTTATAAGGGGGGGTATGGATGGTCAACTGCTCATTGTACAGACAAGTGGGATCATTAAACACGCATCCGCATAGCTATGGAACATCTATTATCTGGTAGGGGCACATCAATGGTTAAAATACATTACGCCACCTACAGACTGACTAAGCACCTAGTGTGATCCAACCTCACTCTTTTCACCATTTGGTCCCTCCAATCTTGATTAAGGCAGACCAGAAATTGTCAACATTTAACCTTGTGCTATCTTGGATACCCCCCTTACTTTGACATGTTCTCCCTACCATTGACAAGGTGGATAAAGGTGGAAAAATTTCATGTAATCCATTGAACCAGTGAAGATCACAAAAAATTGGAAAAAAAAAAAGGTTCAGAGCTCTGTCTAGTGAATCTAGATGACCCAACTCCCAACGGTAAAGTGCCTAGGATAGCACAAGTGTTACCCTTATTTCTACTTTGAAAATACTCCTAAATTCTGACTGATGTTTGTTGTTCTGTTTCTCCAGGCAAGTTTTCTGCGCTACAGTCCATGTCTGAAAATGTAAAATAAGCCTGCCACCAAATGACTACACAGCTTGATCTGGCAGTTTTACATAATGCTGGAACCCAGTCAGCTTTTACCGTGGCCAAGCACTAGCAGTTCCTGCTTGGCCCACATCCTGTTTCTGAGGCTATTTAGTGATGGCTGTGAATGGAGCCGTTAGCAAACAGCACGGAAGTGTCTCTGATTGAGGAGAATGGAAGGCGGCGAACAGCCCACTTACCAGCTTGCTGCTGCCCCCACACACAGACAGATCCTCTCACGCACACACAAATGCAACAGTACTGAAGTCCTCAAAAGACACATACAACCAGGTGAAACATTGAGAATTGGGCTTTAAAACCATTCTGAAATAAATTTTATTCAAACACAAAAAAACCGCAAAAGATCAAAGCCGTGGATGCGCTTTCACAGAAAAGAACCTCACTTTCACTCATTCGACTTTTTCCATCTTGCTCACGCCTACACACTGAGATGCTCTCACATGTGTGTGTGTGTGTGAATGCCAATACAAAACTCCCAGATGGACTACAACCAGAACAGGAATTATGCAACAAAAGCCTGTCTCAAACTGTTTCTAAGCGCACACACTAAAGAAAGAGGAAGATTTTCTTTGACATTGAGGGCACGGTTCATGGCCGAAAGCCTTTTTGATTCACGCACCCAAACACTTGAAAATATGTGGAGACTCTTACACTATACTTTAGGTTGAGTACACTAGAAGCACGAGCTGCTATACAGTTTGAAGACATGCAAAGAAGCTAACAATCTTTTCAGAGATAAAATCCCCCACATTACATTTAGGCCAGTTTTCGTAGTTACAAAAGTGTTACAATATGTTTTTATAACAAGCAAATTTTGTTTTCAACCTCAGAAGACTTTTTGAATACTATGCAGAACAAAAAACCAATATAAAAATAAAAAGTAGGTGCTAAACATGAACTCACTAAAGCGGGCAATCTGTTCACTGTGTATTGATTTCCAGCAAGAAAACTACAGCAAGTTGTCAAATTTACAAAAGGAAAATGATCAGAAAATTGTCAAATGTTGAATCTAAACAACATAGTTGTACATCCTTTTCTTGAAGCAAAAACAAATTCTGGATTTTGAATAAAAAAGTGGTATAAGGAAACAATTTTGCCTCTGAGACAGACTGGCTGCCTGTTCAAGGTGTGTCCTGGCCTTTTATCCCTTGTGCTATCTTATGGGGTCCAGGCAAGCCCAGCAGTACATTGACGTGTTCTCCTTACCATGACAAAGGTGGATAAAGGTGAAGAGGATTTCATGTAATCCATGGACATCAGTGAAGATCACAAATCATTGAAGAAAAAAGGTTCAGCGCACTGTCTTGTGGGGTCTAGATGACCCCACTCCTTTGTAACCCTTGTGCTATCCTAGGCACTTTACCGTTGGGAGTTGGGTCATCTAGATTCACTAGACAGAGCTCTGAACCTTTTTTTTTTCAATTTTTTGTGATCTTCACTGGTTCAATGGATTACATGAAATTTTTCCACCTTTATCCACCTTTGTCATGGTAGGGAGAACATGTCAAAGTAAGGGTGGGGTCATCCAAGATAGCACAAGGGTTAAACTTACAGCTGCAACAACAATTTTTTTTATAGTTGCTTTGAACCACTTCAGTCTTTGACTCACTCAATTATTTGATCCAACTTTTAATCTTAATCTTAATCACCCTTACATTGACGTGTTCTCCCTACCATGACAAAGGTGGACAAAGGTGGAAAGATTTCATGTATCCATGGACACCAGTGAAGATCACAAATCACTGAAGAAAAAAGGTTCAGCGCACTGTCTAGTGGGTCTAGATGATCCAACTGCCAACGTTAAAGTGCCTTGGATAGCACAAGGGTTAAGGCAAGTGATAGAGTGCTGCATTTAATGCTAACGACAGCTCACTACCTCTAATGTAGGGAGTTGGTGTTAATGATAGCATGCTACCTTGATGTGCGATACTGTTTTGTGACTTATTGTTAATTGTATTTGATGCCATTTTTATTCTTTTATTAATGTTTGAACCTTATGTCATCAAAACTGGGAGTGTGGCCGGACAAACTGGAATACAACCTTTCTATAAAATGTAGAAGTTAGCATTTAGCACCTGTTGCCATGTGGACACACAATTTCAATTTCCTTAACTTTTCCTCACACTAAACTGTTCTTATATAATTTATGTTCCTGAGCCTCCCCAACCCCCAACTCTTTTGTATTCTTCCCACTTGTTTCCATAACAGGGTCAGTATGACCCGCTGCTGTCTCCCTGCTTCTCCACTTTGCCCAGACTACTCTGTGGGTTCTGGTTGACCAAAGTCAGGCCAGCGTGACTCAAAACGAACAACACAATGACCAGAGAGTTTTAAAAGCCTACTTTTATTTCCTCAATGGGAACACCTGATGGCAAAACATTTAGGAGCAACGCAAAATGGATTTTTCAGATTTTTCCTCGGTTCTCCACCTAGCATCACCCAAAAGGAAAACAATAGTGTAACAAAGTAGGTCACTCCAGATATGGTCTTATTGCTGTCCTGCAAAGGAAAGTTGCATCTTTGTGTTTTGCAATTGCCTCCAGCAACAACCTGCACATCGCTTGAAAATTAAAACCTCTTTCATGGCAGCTGACAGTAGCAGTGACTGCAGATCATGGGAGGTACATTTAGCCCCTCTGGTATAAATCAAATGCATCCTGTTTGTGCCTCCAGATCTTATCTTTGGCTTTAAAGTGTTATTTTTTTCCCCTGTCCGATGGCTCTAATGAATCTCACATGGGTGCCATCTGACCTTAACAGCTCACATGTGATCTCAATGCGCCTCATGTGATTTCAAAGTGATGATGACCCATGGATGTCAAGAAAACCTAAGGGTTAATTGAGTATTTCTCTTTGTTATTGACTTCATTAATGGCAGGGGTTGCCAGGTACACCACTGGGTCAGTTGCTCCTTCTGCTCTTCTAGATATTGTATTTTCTTTTTTTTTTTTTTGCTTTAATTTAGAGTTATATCAAGAACTGTCACAACCAAATAAAACTGGCAATTATTTTTACTCACCCTTGAACATAATTATAGACAGTTTTTATTTTGTTTACAAGCATTTGATGTTTTAAAAAAGTATAAGTTGCACAGCGGATGAATGGTCCATTTTAAAAATGTATATGTCATGTTAACCCTTGTGCTATCTTGGATGACCCCACCCTTACTTTGACATGTTCTCCCTACCATGACAAAGGTGGATAATGGTGGAAAAATTTCATGTAATCCATTGAACCAGTGAAGATCAAAAAAATTAAAAAAAAGGTTCAGAGCTCTGTCTAGTGAAGTCTAGATGATCCAACTCCTAACAGTAAAGTGCCTAGGATAGCACAAGGGTTAAAGGTGCACCAAACTATAAGGGACATTAAGTGAGTCAGACAGACCTTATTAACTGCATTCAGAGTAACTCTAGAATGTTTGTTACACGGTAGAAGCGTTAGTAGTGTTAGGAACTGTAGCTCCCAATTTTGGATGCGACAGTGGTGGGCCAATATAATATTTCCAGGCTTTGTTTGTTTTCTTATGCAGCATGTTCATATTTGTATAATTTTGGCAGTATGTATTTTTATGGAGAGCAGAAATATTATTTAAGGTTTAACTTGAGTTATTCAGGATTAATATTCCTGTCTGTTTTTATTCATGTTTTTGTTCAAAAAGTTCAGTTTTAACGCTTTAAAAGGTTAAAAAGCTTAGCTTTAGTGTGTTCAATAATTGTTTATCGTGTTCGGCCCGCAGCCTAAAGCGTGTTTTGGATTTAGGCCCCCTGTGTGACTGAGTTTGACACCCCTGTCGTACAAGTTTATAAATTCCATGCATTTTTTTGTGTAAAATGGCCAAATAGAGATAGGGAACACGAAAATTTGTGTGTGGGGGGGGGGGGTTACTCGCCCAGGGAGTAATAAGTGTAGAACCGCCACTGTTCACAGAGTACTTTTTGATCTGTCTCTGTTAAAAACAGAGCTGACTGTAATGTACGCCAGGAAAATCTGCCACTGATCTCCTTCATCTGACAAATCTGAGTGACATCATGAGCAGCTGTACAGATTCATGTGTTTGGTGCTGAGCATCCCCTTGTCCACTACGTCTGTCGAGTGGACATTTTCGGCTCTAAAGTGAATTAAAACCTACGCAAAAACACTGCTGGCTCTCAGACTCGGCCTTCAGCTCAGGCCTTGATGGAATAAAAAAGGACTTCTTGACGGAACTGAAGCGCGAAAATCTACATGACAGGGTGATCCAACTGTTTTTGAGGAAAGAGAGGAGAATGGATTTTGTCTTTAAGTAATCCGATTTTTTGATGAATGAAATGATAAATATCATAATAAATAATATTCCAAATTTCTGTGATTATGTGCATTGTTTTTTGCTGGCTGTAGTTGCATAATGAGACGTGTTTACTGTTTTGTTTATTCATTTTATTTAGAGGCATTTATTGAGGGTACAGAAATTTTCAATATGCAATGCAAAGCTTGTTTCTGCATCATAAAATGGTTAACCCTTGTGCTATCTTAGATGACCCCACCCTTAGGACTCCCTACCATGACAAAGGTGGATAAAGGTGGAAAGATTTCATGTAATTCATGGACACCAGTGAAGATCATTGAAGAAAAAAGGTTCAGAGCTCTGTCTAGTGGGTCTAGATGACCCAACTCGAATGTTAAAGTGCCTAGGATAGCACAAGGGTTAATGAAGGGTTGAGTGATTCAGACATAGCACTACTAAAGGCCCAGGTGTGTAATGCATGGTCCACCACTGGTATGCAACACTAAAAAAAACAGACTGACACGGCTAGTCCAAAGGTTACTGTGACGACGTAAACAAGCAACCTGGTTAGTAATATACACTCATGCACAAAAACACAGTCCAACATCGCTACACGTTTGACACGTTAGCCATGTTAGCCATGACAAACAAAAAATTCTGACAGACCGCCGTACCTATCAAAAAGCTGCACTGTCGTTTAAAAAAAAAAGTCACGCTCATGCATGTGTCTCCAACCAGTCATCAGTCACAAAGAAATGTCAGCAGCTTACAACATAGTATATATTATACTTTGTGGCTCTCTTGCACAACTCAACATTTTGTCCAACTGCTAAAAATGTATTTAATACCTCTAGATACACTTTATTACAAACAAATCATTGGGTTGATCTGCAGCGGAAGCCGCCACTGTCTTGATCTGTCACTCAGGCAGAGATCAGGACACCCGTCAATCAGAAAACGCGTTCAGAGTTGAACACATTTTAAGAGACAAAACTTTCCTTGACTCTTTACAGGTTACCAAAGCGGAGAATTTTTGTTCACAAATTATATATGAAAAAAAATCTGGTTCATGAGAATCCCCCCTTGTTACATAAATCTAACCACATAGGCTCAAGAGGTTGTTGAAGCCAAAGATCAATGATTTGGACAAAATGTTGGGTACCTATGTAAGTTAAAGGGAAGTCTCCAATGGTCAGAAAAATAACTTTAAACTCAATAAAGGTAAGAATATGAAAACAGTAAGCCAACTACAGTAAGATGCTGCTTATGAAGTGTTCAACATTATACAAAAGTGATGGTAGCCTGAATTTAATGTTTAGTTTTACAACCTCTTGAGACGATCACTGGAATAAAAGATTTATGTAGCTATCAACAGATATTTAGATTGCTGTCTCTCCTTAGTACAACCATCCACAACGATTTTGAGGAACGGTGGCCTTACCACAAACAACCAACGCCATATCCTGCCCTTTCCTGACCACCTGGCAGAGCCCAGGTTTCTGGTCCTCTTGCTAGCGTCGGTAAATTATGTCCACCAGAACCGAGGGTGGGGAGGGCCTAGAAAGTTGAAACCACAATGTGAGACCCTTACTAGTGGAAACACCTCAACACCTTCAAGCAATATGTCGCTAATTCACCACATACTAATAAATCCAGGATTCCACGTAATTTAGCACCACCAGAAAAAAACTGTTGAAGAATATTTTTTTCTATAATTAGGAATAAAGTCAGACATGAAGGGGTTAAATTCCAGTCCAGCTGTGATTAGTCGGCATGTGCAGAAATCCAGTTAAAATAGTTTGCACACCTGTGACCAGGTGTTTTTAGCCTCTTTGCCTGGGGTAAACTGCACCAGACTTTTATAGGGGGCCTCTTGAGAGGACATATTTCAAAGCCTAGTGAAAGTCAAAAGTAAACTAAAAACTAAAAACATGTTTCATAGGTTCACTGGTTAATCTAAATTGTCCCTATGTGTGAATGTGGGAGTGAATGGGTGTGTGATTGTGGACACTGTACCCTGTGACAGACTGGCAACCTGTCCAGGGTGCCCCCTGCCTTCGCCCACAAGTGGCTAGGATAGGCTCCAGCAGCCCCATGACCCCGAAAGGGAGTAAACAGAAGAAGATGAATGAATGAATAAGACGAAAAAATAAATTGACTATGAAAGAGAAAATAAAGTGACTGTAGTATAGTTCTTCCTTTTTTTTTTTTTTACGGCACCACTGAACTGGTGAAAGATACAGTTCAGTGCGGATGAGGCAGCTCTTCCCATAGACGTTCAATGGGATTTAGATCAGGATTTTTTTAAAGTCACTTCTGGTCCAGTATTTTTATATTTGGGTGTTTTTATGAATCTGTTCAGGGTGTAACCACGCCCACCAGTAGCTGGGGTGACTCCAGGAACTCTGTGACCCCGAAAGGGATTCTCTGAAGATTGTTGGATGGAAAGACTGATGAATGCATGGATGAATGGGTGGATGGATGGATGCTGTTTTTTAGTTTGTGGTTTGTTTCATTTTTCCGTTGGAAGACTGTGACTGGGACGAAAGTTTCAAACGCTTGGCAGGGCGTCTCTCCAGAACACCTTTTTAGTCTTGGGGTGTCACTTTACCTGCCTAGATGTCCTATGTCCTATGTCAAATTTAGCAAAGCTGGCCCAGACCATGATATAGCCACCTCCGTGTTTCACAGTAGGGACAGTCAACTTTTCCTATTTTGCATTATTGTTACGTCTGTCGACACTGTGATGGCACTGACACATTTTAGACCTTTGACTGCCCGTTCAACCAGACGATAAAACATGTTTAGGATACATATTATAAAAACCATTGCCTACAACTCTCCCAAAAGGCAATAGGCAGCAGAAACAATTTGTTTTCAATTGAGTTTGTCTTTGTTGATAACTTGAAAGAATAAAAGATTTCAAAAACATTTTAATTAAATAAAAAACAACACAGATTTTTATTTGTTTCAACTGCACTATCTTAGTGACTGTTTTTGCTTCTCTTTTTTATTAACTGTTCATTTCTGTTAGCAAACTGAAATGTTTTACATTAGACTCTTTGGAGACACTACTAAAAATATGTTTTTGTCTTTGTAAAGCAAAAGAATAGGAAGCTGAATGATCAAAACAGGCTTTGAAGGAAGTTTTTGATTTTAATTTAACAGTAATTAAATCAGCCGTCCGTCTGTTGCAACGAATCTTTCAGTTTTCTCATACACGGTTATTCGTCAGCTTTGTAAACACAGTACATTCCAGTCCAGTCAATAAATTGCTTTATTTTTTTCCCCCCTTCAACCTTATTTCCCATCAGATGGAGCACAGCGGCCGGGATAGAAGTGAGAGGCTGTCATGGTGAAAAATGAGGGCTCCCTCTTCCTCCTCTGCTGTGCTCCCGCAAGCATTATGTCAGATGACAATGCTTCCGCGTTACAAGAATTCATGCCGTATTCACCGCTGAAAGAAGCAGAATGTTGCTGATGCTCTGAAGTTCTTTCAGCGGTGAGACCCCGCCCTGTGCCCCAGCTAATAACAAAGCCCGCGCTGCCCGCTCCGGCCGATTAGCCAAACAGATGGCACCATCGGGACAAAACATGTCTGTAAACGCACGTGAGTATTCCTGACATGCTTGCCTGTTTTGCGGGGGCAGAGGGTTCAGAGGTGGAGAGGGTGCGTTTGTGTGACTGAGGGCAAATGTGCGGCACAGATTGTGCCAGCGAATGACCCGAGTCACCCCTGGGATGGTTCCTGTCCTTTTCATTGACCCTCCTGAACCACTCGTCAGGCTACGGTGAGCGTGTAGATCAGCGGTGGGTCGCTCTAAGCTTTGTGGCTTCTCTCAGAGTTGGCACAAAGAATAGATCAGAACACAGAGTTCTAGTCCATGCCACACATCCCTCGTCAGGACCTGTTGAATTCATTTCAGGGTCACTGGGTTGCTGGAGCCTATCCCAGCTACTGTTGGGCGAAGGTGGGCTACACCCTAAAAAGAATGCCAGTCTGTTGCAGGGCCACACACCCACCCACACACATCAAAGGGGGATTTTAGAATGAACAATTACCCTAAGCATGTTTTTGGACTGCTGGACGAAACCGGAGTTCCCGGACAAAGCCCACGCATACGAGACGATATAAACTCAACCCAGAAAGGGCCCGGCCAGGATTCAAACTAGGACCCTCTGGCTGTGAGGTGAGGGTGCTAACCACTACTCCTCTGTGCATCGCCCACAAAGTCCCATCGGCAAAATATTAACAATAAAGCAATTTAAATCTTTAGCTAAGATAACTGAAGTACCCCAACCATTGAGCATACAGACAGACTGAAGATCCAATCACTGACACATGCATGTACTAATCCTAAAATGTGATTAGTATGCCGACACTGAAGATGCATTAAACAACCCAAAAATGCCAAAAATCTAATATCATTTTCCAATCAGGGATGTCCCATAGTTCCAGTTTCTTATTGTGTTTCCTCTTTTATTTCTATTTTTATTTCTGGAAATTTGCTTTGCTCAAAAATAATTTTGTCAGACAAAAGTGCCAAAAGTGTGAAAAAAAGCATTTTTGCTCAAATCTGATTATTTGGACTTTTCAATTTACAATGAAAAACACTTCTTTTACCCCGAATTGTTTCATTTTTATTCAGTTTCTTTTCATTGAAATTGTGTGTTTTATTGTCTGGATTATAGCTTAGATTTCTGCAATCCAATTTTTAAAAAATATTTTACTTTTTTATTTGTCGCTGTGATCCTTAATATGTTTTTGCGTTGAGTGATTTGTTGGTGGGATTGGCCCTTTAGTTTTTGTAGTTTGTAGAAAAACACACCCCTAATTTAGAACACTACACCTCTACAGCATCAACATAACTTCTTTTCTGCTCTGCTATTAGACAGCTAAACATTTCTTCGTCACAGATCGTTAGCAAGATATGTAATTTCGCAATCCTGAACACACGTTTCCATGTCGTTTTTTGATTGTCAACCAACCGCTGCTTCAAAACACCTGTGTGGCGGACGGGGATCAAGGTCTAAATATACTCACTGACGAAGTGTCACCAGACTCTTGTTTGTTGACGGTACTTGTTTTTTTATACTCCACTCTCGCCTGAAAGGAGTAAACTATATTTATCTGCTCTTCTCTCATCCTTACAAAAGGAGCTCCTTCATTACTGTGAACATGAATGCATGTCACGCTGGGCGCACCACCTAACCAGATAAAAAGAAGAAGATGCAGAGAGGAGAAAAAAACTGAGCGGGTAGTAAGAGAGAAAAGCAAATCTCCAAAATTACTTTACATTTACATAACATTTAAGTGATGGGATAGTATGGTCCTTGAACGTGATTCCAAGCCTGGTGTGAACATTACAGTTCAGTTGACAGTGCGCCTTATAACCTTTGTGCTGTCTTGTGGGGTCCAAATGACCCCACTCCCAAATTTAACCCTTGTGCTATCTTAGATGACCCCACCCTTACTTTGACGTGTTCTCCCTACCATGACAAAGGTGGATAAAGGTGGAAACATTTTATGTAATCCATTGAACCAGTGAAGATCACAAATCATTGAAAAAAAAAGGTTCAGAGCTCTGTCTAGTGGGTCTAGATGACCCAACTCCCAACAGTAAAGTGCCTAGGATAGCATAAGGGTTACCGTGCCTCCAAGCCACGTTAACGTTGGGAGTGAGTCCATCTGGACCCAACCAGACAGTGTATTCAGAACTTTTTTTCTTCAATGATGTGTGATCTTCACTGGTGTCCATGAATTTCATGAAATCCTCTTCACCTTTATCCACCTTTGTCATGGTAGGGAGAACACATCAATATAAGGGTGGGGTCACTTTGACCCCATAGGATAGCGAAAGGGATAATGTGGAAAGTACAGTACATACGTTTATACATGAAAAGGACATTGTTTGGTTCGGGAAAAGCAGCAATCATGCCTTTTAATTGTGTTTGTCATAGTCAATTTAAGTATTAAGAAGGTCTACTTTATAAGCGTCTGACAGTACACTGCTCCTCTGACGTTCGCCGTGATTCACAGGGTGCGTGAGTCCGGATGAACACAAAGAGCATGATCGGAGGGGAGCCAACAATATTAATATTATCCAGAGGCAAGGGACTGACACAGTGACATGCACTCGGTGATGACGCAGGGCTTATATCACTCCACCACCTCGTGCACTGAAAATAAAAACAAATAAATAAAAACAGGCGAGAGTAGTGGAGGGGAGGGGGCAGAAAACGGCAGTCATCAGCTTTTTCCAGGTCCTGAATAATTAAGCAGTTGCTGAGCAGTTCACTGAGCCGATAACTAAACCTCTATTTTTAGTCAGCATGAGCAACGCTGGCTAGTCATGACTCCTTCAAACATATGAGGCGAAGCTCACGCAAGCCGGCAAACAAACATGCAAACATATGGAAGATCGCTTACAAGCACACACGCAACCCCCTAATCCTCCAGTCAGTCCAAAACACATTTCATTTTTCCCTCTGCATTGCATGTGCGTGCCTAAACACACACACACACACACATACACACACACACTCATACGATGACAGGGAAAATATAGGCATTACAGGACATGAAAAACACATTTCAATGATCAGGCTCTTATAGGGAGCCCTGAACATGAAATTTAAAAAATATTTATATGTATAAATTGTTCCCTTAAATTAGCATTTTGAGTGCAAAGTATCTTGCTCACACAAGTTAGTACTGTGTGTGCCCAGTATTAACTTGTGTGCACAGGAACTGTGTGTAAGATTTCTTGATTGTGATTGGTTGAGTTACATTATAAGCCATTGAAAACCAGTTGCCACACCCAGTCTTCAAATTAGAAATTCCCAGTAACTGGTAAAAATGTATTGAGTTTATTTCTGCTATAAGTAAAGAAATAAAAACTTTCCCATTTTTAAAAAAATCATTAACTAGTTAAATAGCATTTAATGTTTTTATAAGGGTTCAAAGAATGCAGGCCAAATGGTTGGTCCTCACAGGTTTTCACCTCACCAAATCTGGCCCTCTTGACAAAAAGTCCGGACACCACTGTTTTTTTATTTTTATTATTATATTATTTTCTTTTTTTTTTTTTAAATCAAGTCCCATTTTTCTTTTAAAGCAGATATCCGAAATCAAATATTATCCTATCATGTCACTGAAGCTCATGAAAGTCAGAAAAATGTATCAACGCAGCAAAAATGCCAAATTTTGAATTGATCCATGTAGCAAAAAATGCAAAATACAGCAATAATAAGACATAGCCAGAGTGAAGTTGATTGTTTTAAATCATCATTATCATAATAGACAAATATAGAAGTATTTTCTTCAGTATTTAGCTAAATAAATCCAGCATAAAGTAGATTTAAAGATTTAAAGCCCTGGCACACGCTGTAGTCCATATAGAAGTGAGGTTCATGAATTTTTCTACACAAACGCTATGAAAAAGCAAATATCAATCTAAATTTGTATTCAATTAAAGTCTTTTCTAGTCCCAGTAGACAGTGTTAATCCGATTCAGTTGTATTACTTGATCGGGTTAACATTATTCAATGCACTGAACCATCACAGGTTACTAATCCCTTTACTATGGATGTCATACATGTGGGTGTAGTACACCACCGATATGAGGCAAAGAAGATTTTCTCCGGAGCCCCTAGTGACCTGAATATGCACTCTGTCCTACCTTTGAACTCCCTCCAGGCTAAGAATCCCTTCCATTAAGAGATTGTTTTTATTACATATATAAATATAGCTCATGTGGAATATCAAATGGCCAAATGTGGGATAAAAGCGTGTGCTTCTATACATGCTTCACATATGTAACGGGGCCAGGGAAAGGTCGCGTGTACTCAAGGGCAACGGAGGAAATGCATGGAAATGAAACACGCTCGCCCTAGAAATGCAAACATGCTAAATTTGTATGACGTCACTGTTTTAAGACCTGTATTGGCTGAAAGGTGGCCGTTTGCATCTCAAAGGCACTGGTTTTTGACTGACAAGGGTGTCACCAAGCCCTGCTGAGGGAAAAAAGAAGCTGGTTGGAGCCGGAATCCTCTGTCACTCTGGAGATCCACATCCGTTCGGAACGACAGGGATACGACTTACGACACCATGATAGCAGTCGTCTAATATCTGGTTGCGGATGGGAAATCCGTTGTTTCAATAAAAGATGTCTATCTCCGAGGATCTGTATCTCCCATGTCAGGCAACACCCATTCGTTATTCATTCATTATGCTCAGGCACAGATTTGATACCCATAATCTTTCAGCAGGGACACACCTGGAGGGTGAAAAGCACAGGGGACACCATGTTCGTAATCAGGAAAGTGGGGAAAAATGTATACGGTCGTATCTAGGACAGTTTTTTTTGGGCATTGTGGATGCGGGTCAAACCTGATGTTGGACGGATCTAGGTCAGAACCGAGTCATAAGAAAGGGTTTGAATTGAACGTTGGGGTAATCTACAGCAAACGGTAATGCTGGTAAGGGTGGTGTTGGGGTTTGTCCAGTAACTTGTTGAGTTTGCGGCATCTGCAGACCCAGATAATATCTAACAATAGAAAAGACAAAAGAGGGAGTAGTACGGGTGAGGAGAACAAGTGGACAAGAGGAAATAAAGTGAAGAGGGCACCTCCAAGAGGGAGGAATGAATGAATAGGAAAAGGAAACGTGCAAGAAGAGGGAATACATGGATGGAGGAGAAATTGGTGTGAAGACTATGGTGAACAAACTGGTTAGAGGAAAGAATGGATAAGGACAGAGCACAGGTAGATGAAAGAGAATAAAAATGTGAACGTAAAGAGTAAGGAGTGGACGATGAATGGTGTTAAGAATAGAAAGTAAAGGTGGAAAAACCTTTATTTATCCAGGATAATCTCTTGTGATTAAGGGTACCATTTACAGGAAAGACCTATTTTACCAAAATCAAAACAGTAAATGGTGTACATTTACACAGCGCTCTGCTACCTCCCTTGAAGACCCAAAAAAGTCATAGTCCCATTCACACACACACACACATTCACACACCGATGGTGGCTCCAATGTCTTGAGCTACGTCAATCAATTCAATTCACTTCAGTTTTATTTCTATAGCCTAACATTAAAACACAGTTGTCTCAACGGGCTTCACAATTGTACAAAACATAAAATCAGTTATAAAATCGAATAGCTGATTGCTAAACTAAAATAACTAAACTCAACTCAACTCAACTCAACTCAACTGAACTAAGTTAAACAGACTAAGCTAAGCTGGGCATCCCTGCCTTCCTTTCCTCTTCCTCCCTTCTTATGGACACATTGCCCTTGGCAACATGCATTCAAATATTGGTCTGTGTGGCATTCGCGTTCAAAACTTTTGTGTTCATGCGTAGCTATGTATGTTTTTACAACTGTTTCAGGGCTCTACATACAAAACACATGGCAGTTAAACCAGGTTTATCTCTGGTCTCTGGTCTATGGTCTAACAAACATAGCAATAATAGAAAACCTTGGATAACGAGGGGTTTACAGAATGCCTGCAAAAAGAAAAAGAAATTTCATTGGGACTTCTCGTAACTTTTTTCTGACTTTATGATATTCTTCATAAAACTTATTCATTCATTCATCTTCTTCCTTTTTGTCCCTTTCGGGGTCATGGGGCTGCCAGAGCCTATCCTGGCCACTTGTGGGCGAAGGCAGGGGACACCCTGGACAGGTCGCCAGTCTGTCGCATTGACCAAACAAATAAACAAAAACAAATTCAGACACGGCAATGAGTCTGACAAATAAAGACAAACCGAGGCCACTCTCTTGACATGATGGTAATTCCAAGCCTTTTGTGTTTCTTGCCTGAATCATAAGATTTGCACCGCTTTCACCTATCATACCAAGCCTCTTCCAACTGTAGATTGTGGACATGCACTAGTAAATTGTAAAATAAATAAATAAACAAGAGGAAGCCCCTCCCAGCTTGTCAAGTGCGAACATCATGGGGTAAACGCGCATTAAAGAATGTGCGACAAATGCCGTAGCTGTATGTAGCTTTACACTGGCACCAACCTATAACCATCAGGAGCAATGTGGGGTTCAGTGTCTTGTTTAAGGACAGTCGGGCCTGCAGGGCGGAAGCCAAACCTGTGATCTTTGCGATCACAGGTTAACCGCCCTCAACTGAACCGCGGCTCCCTCAAATAACAATTGCATTGATTTAAAAAAAAAAAAGAAGTTAGAATTCACTTAATAAATAGACTGTTTCCTGTATTAATATCATCATCTAAAATTCATTGAAAACAAATGCAAGAACCTGTATTTTTCAGTTCTTTCAGTAAAATGTTAAACGGCCCATGTATGACCAGACTGGTCATTTTCAGATTCTGCTCAAGCATGGTCTAAGTGGAGGGACCCCAGACAGACAGCGATGATTTTTAGCGGGTAATTGTGCTACTTGTGATCAATCAATCTGCCTGTGTCTCACCTATGTCACCCCAACTTACCGTTACGTATTGTTCAAGTGTTCACTCCAACCTGTTGCTTGCAGCATGCCTGAAGACAAAAATGTGTATGAATGTCTTGTTTCTACACGCTCCCCTAATGGTCTACACCCTTGATATTTTCAGCAGCCACCAGTGTGCTCTTACAAGTTTGCCCATCTTTTGCTAGAAGACAGCCCATATCCACCCATAGGAGGAGTTGTGACTAAAGTTTAAGACAATGGATGATGTTGTCAACAGCAAAAAGAGTCCAGCATTGGTCCAGTCCAGTATTTTGAGTGTTTCTATTATAAGCCGGACCGAATCGTACCATGTTTGGCCCCCCATTGGCTGTTGATTGGCAGGTCTACGACTACGACAAAATAAAATGCCAAGAAAGCGGCTGTATTCCTGCAATCTTCCCATAAACAACATTAAATACTTTGTATATACAAAGTATCAAAGGCGAAGTGGAAAAAAATTTGTTGTACCCCATATGCGATGTGACAGTCCTACTTTCACCTGAGTCACCTGAACCATTTTAAACTGGACCATACCGGACTGGAGTGATCCATGGAAATAAGGCTTTAATGTCCCACTACTATACAGTACCCTGTGTTTATGATCAGTTTGTTTAGGAACCAACCCATTGCCTGCTCCAGGGATGAGCAACTCCAGGCCTCGAGGGCCGTTGCATCTGTATGATTTCCAGATATTCGAACCCTACTCGAGAATGATTAGCTGGTTCAGGTGGGTCCAATGGGGGTATGTTGGAAAACAAGAAGGAATGGGGTCCTCGAGGTCTGGAGTTGCCCATCACTGGTCTAATATCCTCGGACAGGGTAATTATGTCAAAGTAAATGGTTTCCAGAAGGAAAAAAACGATGAAAGAATGAAGGAGGATATAAGTCGGAGGGAAATATAAAAAAAATAGTTGGTTTAGCTATGGTTTTGTCAGTTTATTCAAGGTGGTAGGGTACAGGACCCTGACCCAGACCCAGTTTGGGTCCAGCACCAAAACCTTAAGCAACAAATTTACTTTGTTTAAACGTTGAATCTTTCCGTTTCTTTGGACTCACTGGCTACCAAGCAAAATGTTTTTTTTTTTCTTTCCAAACATATTGAAAAGAAAAGTCTGGCAGGTCCTCAGTCTCCCACCACCTTTTGCCTTCCACCTGAACACACAAACACCCACGTCAGTATCTTTCCAGAGATTTTTCTGTTACTTTTGCTCTTTTACTCTTTTTTTTCTCTCAGATTTGGCAGAAATCAGAAAATGCAAGGTGGTTCATGGAGTTATTTCTGTGTATGTGCTCCTTTTTGACCTCCAAAGAAATTATCAGCACAACGTATAATGCTCAAGCAGGCTGAAGATTTAAGCCTCTTAATATATATGTGTGTATATATATATATATATATATATATATATATATATATATATATATATATATGAGCAGGCTGAAGATTTAAGCCTCTTAATATATATGTGTATATATATATATATATATATATATATATATACATTTGCATTCAGCGTAATCTTACAATTTCATACAATTTAATAAAAATAAAAAAATAAAAACTGACAATAAGGCCTTTTTCATGAACAGCATAACTTTTGAAATCAGCACTGTTGCAACCAGAGGAAGAAAGTAGGCCATGATCAGATGCCTTGCTGCTCAATCATGCTTCCACTTTGCTGTTGCGAAGCTGGATATGACCTATTTCTGTTTGGCCAGAAACGGAGCTCCCTGCTGCAGGTTATACTGCAGTGCGCTCATTTGCTTCCTATAAAAACTAAAGCACCCGGCTCAGCTTCCTGTGGTAGGCCGAGATGCAGAGAAGAGAAAAAAAAAAAAAACCAAAAAAAGCCTGTGGGAATTTGTGCTTGGCTGCAGCAGAACTGGAGGGGCAGCGAGTTCTTCTGTACAGCAGCGTGAGAGGGAAATTCAGCCACTCAGCATCAGCCTGATCCAAGTTGCAGACTCTTTGCTTCATAACCATTATTTCCATCCAATGTACTTTTTTTTTTTTTTTTTTACAAGTAAGGCTCGGGGCTTAAGCTCTGTTTGCAAACTCTGTTTCAGGGAAAATGTAGCACTTAGCAAATAAACATGATTTCTGTGAATTAATCACGCCAAGGCTTGTCTCTAATGCTGGCTAAAGGCGGAATAGATCCACTTGCTGTCAACATGCAGAATGTTAAGCCTCAAGTGAAGAGGCCCAATGTCTTGCAAAGTCACACAGAGGTTCATGTCAACATGTTCATTTAAATTCAGTTTATACATGGCGCTCCGATTCAGACTTAATCCAGCTAAAGGCACCATGTGTGGAACGCTAGTGTTTTTTGGAGCATAAGTCGTGTTGGATTGTTTGGGCAGGGGTGCGACTTACATGCGATTTTGAAGGTAAACAACCACTAGAGGGCACTGTGAGTGTGTGCATCAGTATTCGCTACTGACAACAACACAGAAGAAGTGCAGCTCAGTCTTACGCCGGGTTTGAAGGAAATTTTCCAAAGAGACAGAGGATGAAGATTTCAACGGATTTAATGATTTTAATTTGTATAGTATATAATATATATAGTAAGAGTTTAGTTGACTTGCTACCCAGCCAGCATGGCCAAGTGGACCCCATATGGTTTAAAAGTGGGCAGAAAATGTGGGCTCCAAATGGGTTTGTCCGCAGTTTCCATGGTGGCCCCACCTGTGTGCTAGCCAGCTGCCCAATGGGAAGTGGAGTGAGGTCCGCTTGGCGAGTTCCGCTGCCCAGGGGTCAGCAGAGCAAGTGAGTGCTGCTCAGAGCTAGCCACGCTGGGGTTGGCATGTTCTCTATGCTATGATTATGTAAAAAATTAAGCATACGTTCATATGATTTGCCTTTCAAGAAGATTTGTCTGTTCTTGTTCCTTTATTTTGTTGAATAAATTTCTACCAAAAGTGCAAGTTATGTTTTATTTATCCTTTTTTTTTTTTTGGTTATTTTTTTTTTTTCCGACTCATACTCCGGAGCCACTTATAGTCCAAGAAATATGCTTACCTCAATTTAGTGCTCGTTAAAAAATTCAATAAATTAGGCAAAGTGTTAAAAAAAATTCAGTAAATGAGCAGAATGGATGTCGTCTGCATAAAAACGATAAGAAAAATCCAGGATAAAATAAATCAATAAAATAGGGCCCAAGACAGAACCCTGGGGTAGAGGGCTGCATTGGGATCGGGTCCCGCCGGGTCCCGCGGGACCCAACCCAAATCTCGCGGGATTGGGCGGTTTGGATTGTGCTGCGGGCGGGAGCGGGCGGCAAAAAATAAACCCCGCGGGATCAGTGCTGGCATGAATATCGGATGAATATATAATAGCGGACTACGTTAGGCTGTGCGGCTGTTGGAGTCTTACGTACTGAAGCTCCGTGAAGCACCAGGTAGAGATGCCCAATGGCCTCTGTCATCAAACCTGTTGTTGGGGGGTGTGCAACGCCCCGCCCCGCCTCTTACTAAGAGCGCGCTTCAGGCCGTCTGTCTGCGCGCGCACACACGCACACTTTTAACCGAACAGGATTTGTGAAAATAAATTTAATATTTAAGTTGCACATTACACAAGAGAAGAATGCATCAAAAGATGAGGCTGGAGGAGGACATGAATCTCTTTAATAATATCAATACAGATACGTGTTTTTTTCCTGCGGGACGGGGGACGATACAAAATCAATGCATCTCTATTACTGTGCGGGACTAAATTCTCTGAGTTTTGCGGGTGCGGGCGGGAGTGGACATACATATTGCGGGAGCGGGCGGGAGTGTAACGCATACGTTGCGGGAGCGGGCAGGATTGGTCAGAAATTCAGCGGGTGCGGGCGGGAGCGGGATGAAGAAAATAGTCCCGCGCAGGGCTCTACCCTGGGGACCAGCACAAGATATATATTTTTTTCCATTTCAGAGGGTTATGGACCAACAGTGACATTAACAGATTTTCCAATGAGGTAAGAGGGAAACCAACACAGAAACAGATCCAGACAGCAACAATAAACCAAGCAAAAACCAAAACTGAGAGCAGTTTTTATGGTCACCTTTCTTAGTGTTGCCATTCAATTCAGAGAGGGATTTCTGATTGCCTTTAGGTGACTGAAATATTATATCAAGTAATTTTTAATGTAATCCTTTGCAATGTTGCCCACTAGACAACTTTTTTTGCTACATTTAGAGACTTTCAAGACACCCATGGCGACTTAAATAGCTAGCGACAAATCTGGCGGCTTTTCCTGGCGTCACTTGAGACTTTTCTGGTGTCTGGAGTATCAAAGTACACAATGTTCTACGATTTTTGTTCTGAGCGAGCAGGTGCTGCTATGAGGCCCCGCCCACTCCAAAGCAGAGGAAGATCCACATCCCGCCACAATAAAAGTACAAATCCATCATGCAATGTCATGGCAAATTAGAACAGTTTAGCAGAGGACTTAACCCTTTAACATAGGAGCTTTAGGTCCAGTGTTTTGACTACACTAACTCTTCAACAGTTTTTGCATTTTACGTAACTCCAGAGGACTCTTAAGCAGAGTAAAGCAGCTTTGCGCTGATATGGAACAGTTTATTAATACCTGTGTTTTTCAGCCAGTGTGCCGCAGTACACTAGTGTGCCGTGGGAGATGGTCAAGTGTGCCGTGGGAAATTGCCCTCATTAACGATCTAAAAACATTTCCCATCTCCAGGATATCAGCTCTTTGTTTATCCAAACATACCCTGATAAAACACTGAGTAGTTAGGAATATGAAAGATCATAAAATACTTTTTTCTTTGTGTTTATTTGATTCAGTTAAAGACATTTTGATAAGAATGACGGTACCGCGATTTAGCCGTAGCGTCAGCTGTTTTAGGAAAAGTCCCGCCCCTCTAACTGTCTCCGCCAATCATTCTTGAATGCTTAATCACATGTCATCAGTCTGACCAATCAGAAGTGGTTAAAGTCTTAACTTTCTTGTTCAAATTTAGCTCAAAAAGTCGCCTCAGTTCTAACAAAAATACCAGCTAAAGCTCGTCTTTAGCGGTGTAGCTTTCCACAGAATCCGGTGTCAGACCGTGGAACAAGAGAACAAAACAATGAAGCTCAGAGACACTAGTCTTTCTGCCCTTTTGCGGCAGTTTTCACACTACATCTCCCATGATGCATTGGGTTAAAGCGATAGCGCCTCAGTGCACAATGAGTCATCCTTGTTAAACGTCGTGAAACCACAACGAACACACATCAAACAGTCTTTACATTTTCTAACTTAACTTTTATTTAATCTTTTAGAAAAAACAGCTGCAACCTCCAGCTTTTTCTGCCACAATTATCATAAAAATGCACGTGAGATTGCGGGGGGAGGGGGGTCGATCAATACAGACTATGAGTTTCTGCTTTTTTTTTTTGGATGACAGTGTGCCACGGGATTTTTGTCATGGTTAAAGTGTGCCGTTGCTCAAAAATGGTTGAAAAACACTGTATTAATGTAAGGTGTTGCATAGAGGTGCGTAGCCAATATGAAAAGCAGTTTTTCACCACGCCAGAATCTGCTGATTCACATTGGTCAAAGAGTTACGGTATACCAAAGAGCGACTGTTAATAAGTTGTGGCTGGCAACAACAAAATTAATTGAGCCCCAAAGTCCGGACCTGTGTTTTTGCCTGGCTCCAGTTCAAACTGGTGTCGTATTTCGCTGCGCTTTACGATAATAAAATGCTGCAATCTGACTTATAGTGAAGTATTCTTTTTTAATGCTAAGTTTTTAATACATAGCGCTGATGATAAGAATAAAACAGATATCCGATCCCTGGCTGGGACACAGCATCCAATTCCCATGATGATCCAACCCGATTTCCGATCCCATGATCGTATCATCCCTAGTTAAATTGGTGTGTATGTTCTCCTCGCCCAAATAAATTGCTGCACTTGATGTTAGGGCTGCGCAGTGGAGTAATGGGTAGCACTCTCGCTTCACACCAAGACGGTCCTGGTTCAAATCCTGCCGGACTCTTTCTGGGTGGACTTTGCTCGTTCATCTCTTGTATGTGTGGGTTTTCTCCCACAGTCTGCAAACATCTTTTGTAGGTCAATTGATGATTTTCAACTGTCCCTAGATGTAAATGTGTGTGTGCAACCTGTCTAGGGTTTATCCCAACGGAAGCTAGGATAGGCTCCAGCAACCCCATGACCTTATAAGAAACCCAGCAGGATCAGAAGATGGATGGATGGATAGATGCAAAAAGTAAAGTAAATTTCCCAAGCACTAAATTTGACAATTTATCATTTGATTCCTCTTTTTTGCTGCAGCTCCTGTGTGCATCACCTGGATGGAGCAGCTGCATCCACAAACCCTCCACCTGACAGTCCTCTGCAATTAAAACCCATGTAAATGAACAGATGAGCTTTCCAAGGGTACATAGCGTTCCCAGTGTTGTTGTTTCAGTTTGTATTTTGTGCTTTCGCCTCCCGGTGTGACTCCTGCGTATTTCTCCCCGGTTGTCTCTGAGAGCTTTGGTGTGTTATCGGAGTCGAGCGACACAGAGGCGGCCTGTTGGGAACAATAGTAGTTTGTTATTGGAAATCCCATGCTTCCTCTGAACCAGCTGTCCTAGATGCAACACGATCACTGTGACAACCGGAGCCGTCACCGTGGAGACAGAGTAACAGGTAAACAAGCGGGAGGAGGTGGGGGTTGAAACAAGCAGGTGAGAAAGAGGCAGGGTGAAAAGGACAGGACAAAAAAGGAGGGGGGGGGGGTTTAGAAACATAAATATGAAGAATAGAGAAAAACTATGTGACCTGTTCAAGCATCGAGCCCATCGCAAGGAAGTGATCGGTTTCAGTGGACAAGACAGTTGATTTCTGATATTTCTTCCTGTTGAAACAAGGAAAGAATAAAAAAACAATCCTTCCAAGTTGGTGCGACTTCTTCATGTTTGGCACAGAAAACTGAGGAAAAAAGGAGGACATTGATAAAAAAAATCCCCAGGGGGTTTGAAGAATTTCATTTTCAGAGAATTCTTTTTAGGGCAACCAGGATCCCACAAGCAGAGGCGTTTTCTTTCTGCGTCACCGCTGCTTTTTTGCGTAAACACAGTTCAGCTTTTGGATTAAGAAATGAGATAAGCAAAAGGGACCGAATGGACTCAAGCGAAGGAAGCTGCAGCGTTCGTCGGTGATCCGGCTCCTCTGGGGGTTTATGTTTGTTCTTTTCTCAAAGAGGAAGTGGGGTTGACAACAGTCACCTTGAACAGACCAGACAGTTACGACAATGTGTTGACGGCAACAGAGGGTCACTGAAATCATGACAAACACAAAAGTTATTTTTCTTTCATTGCTTTTTTATTCATTTTTGTAAAACATTCAGAAGGAATCTGAGAAAAGTTCAAGAAGGGGACTTAACAACATGAAATACATCACTTACAGTAATTTAATTAAAGTCATTGGTTTGCCCCGACTCTGAACCATCATTTAAAACAGCAGTGCAATCCTAAGTTATACTTCCTGCTGTAACATGGCAGAACAACACTAATAGCATTAAGCATAATAATAATAAAAAACAAGGTTGACCTGTGCTGTAGTGGAGTCGTCTTTATTTATTTACAGGTATAATGTATCTTTTATGGGATCCTTTGTTGACCTCATGTTGAACCCCCTTCTGAAACAAGCTATTACAGCTCCTCCATGTTTAAGTACCCTGAGGGCGCATCTATGCTGAGCTGGTTGATCCACGCTGGAGATGATTTCCTGGCTTGGTTTGTGCCATTTGTCGAGTGTAAAAGCACTAAACTCGAGTCAGTTCTGGTCCTTGTGGAAACGAGGGTGTCGGGTTGCTTGCAAGTGAACCCTGGTGTGAATCGGCAGCCACCTTCCATTGACCAAAGAAGAAGATAGGTGACAAAAGCAGCAGGTTTGCGCATTTCAATGCACTGTTTCCAGAGTTTAAGGCTGAATCCGAATTGCTTCCCTAACCATACGGCTTCTCCCTACCCTAACATCTATCCCTCCAAGCGGAGAGGTATCGGAAAAAAATAGTGGGACGTTACTATCACCTGATGATGTCATCAACAGTCGCTGGTCATCTCTGTCAGTGCTTGGAACATACAAAACATCGGTTTTATCTCTATAAAAAGTCACGGCAAAACACAAACTCAATACTTATATTTAAGTTTAAACTTCTGTGCTTCAGACCACACCCCCATGAAGACATGGGTCTCTCCTCCGCTTCACAGCGCGACACGGATCACCCTACCATTGTTACGGCTCCCCTTTATTAAACACTTTCGAACACCACTACAGCTTCAATGCCCCTACAATTGGAGCAAGAGGGGAGGAGCCGTTAGGGTAGGGAAGCAATTCTGGTTCGGCCTAAATATCCGAACGTTGGCCAAGATTTGCGTCATGTCAACAAATCGGGAGGCTTCAGTAGGAGTGTGTTGATGATGTGATCTTTTGGTTGAGTCCAAAAACTGATCTTTATTCTAGTCCTTAACTTGATGATATTTTTCATATTAACAGAGGGAGGGAAGTACTGCTGATAGCGGCTGTCATTTAGACTCAGACATAGAGACGTGTTAACAAATACTTTTGTAGAGCTCTTCAAAGTGAATAAACTTAAGCTTTACTCTTAACATTATCAGTGTCTTCCATAATTCAGGAATGAGCCCTTGTGCTATCTTGGATGACCCCACCCTTACTTTGACATGTTCTCCCTACCATGACAAAGGTGGATAAAGGTGGAAAAATTTCATGTAATCCATTGAACCAGTGAAGATCACAAAAAATTAAAAAAAAAAAGGTTCAGAGCTCTGTCTAGTGAATCTAGATGACCCAACTCCCAACGGTAAAGTGCCTAGGATAGCACAAGTGTTACGAAAAGAAAACTTCAAAGTCCCCAGTCAGGATTCTCCGTGCCTTGTCCTATTAGACTTCTCAGTTTTCTAATGTATGTTTCCAAAATGTTCAGTTTGTATTTTTTTTATTAAATACAATAGGAAATGTTTAACATAAACTTAAAAAAGTAATTTTGTAAAATTAGCAAACTATGATGGCACTAACCAAACTCAGATTGTAATGTAATCTGAGTTTGGTTACATAACAAATACTTTCAAACTAATTCAGCACATAAAGTATTTATTTCTCTTGGTGTTCTCTGACTGTCAGTTCCTTCTAAATCAAAGTATGTTTGGTCAATTTTCCTTATCTGATTCCCACGCTCGTCGCCCCCCCCCCCAGATTCTGAGGCTGAGCGGGTGGTGAAAGTGCAGGCCGATGGTCTACCTACTGTACGTGGTTTGGCGGGACGCCCCGGAGGTGGGGCTGAAATGAATGGCTCGTTTCCCCACACAGTGGTAGTTTTCTCCCCTTTCGGAGAAGCTCCCATACATTCCTGAAAGAAAATGAGGGATCCAAGTAGTTGTTACGTGCCTGCGGTGAACACGGGCCCTTTAATCAGTCATGCAGGACCTTCGCCAGAGTCTGTGACAGTACTGAAGCGGGACGAAGGATGCTCTGTCTTTCTCACAGTGCGCTTGTTTATTTATTTATTTATTTTTTATATTAAAGGCCTGCTTGCCTAAACTAAACCAGTTGACCCATCATAGCTCAATTGAGTCAATCTGTTTTCAGTTATATTAAATATCAGGCAGTCCAAACGCATTGCAAATGCAAAGACAGCATTTTATTCATTCAAATCATATTTTTAATTTACTGCACATTTTTAGTTAGAACTTTTTTAAACATTTTTTCATCTATTAGTAATCACGCTACGCATTCAGTACATTCTTGCTTGTGCCTTTTGAAAATTTGAGAAATTTCGGGGGGGAAAAAATGTCTTGAAAATCTCTTGGATCCTCCATCCCTCTGATCTTCTTCAGTTCCCTGCACTCCTCTTCAAGAACCCTCTCAGGAACGTAGGCTTTTTGAACATGGGGTGTTCACACAAGTCCGTTGCTACCCGATACTAGCGCTTGTACTCACAGTTGGAAGAGGATTGGTGCAAAATGTCAAAAAGGTGTAAATCACCTGAATCTTGCAACAGATTTTTTCTTTCACAGCTCTATTCCGATATATGAAAGACTTGGTGTCATAGAATTCCATCTGAACACAAACTGCAGTTAGTAATTTCTCCGCCATAATCAATTTTCCAATTAATGGTTGGCGCTTCCGTGTTTTAAAAAGGACACCACCAAATCTAAGTTTGTGATTGGTCGAAATTTAGCTGGTTTACCTTTCAAAATGTGAACAACGGCCATTTGATTTGTTGGTGGAGCCCAAAAACGAACATAAAAACGTATATAGTAACCCCTAAACGTGAGAATTTTGAACACGGAAGGCTGAAACACACATTTATGCACTTTTACATAGACATTGCATCGGAAGTGGTCGCTTGAACGCATGTTTCCTAGTCCCGTGTGAACGTAGCATCACACCAAGCCTGGTGTGATGTAATAAGACAGTATTAAATACATGAACTGTTGCAAATGTATGCAGTAGCGATGCAGCAGTTCACCTATCCCATAATTGTGATCAAACCAAATTTTTTGGGTCACGGTTTTGTTTGGTTCAGTGTATGATATGTGTATTACTAAACAATGGAAACATCCGAAAAATCTTTTTTTTAATTTGCGAACAAGCATGCGCGAAGCCCAAAATGCGCATTTACGTAGACTAGTCATTGGAAGTGGCTGTATGAATGTGAGTTTTCCGAACCCGCTTTGAACATAACATGAGATCTTCTTTGGGGTCAATCTGCTCTTCACCTCTATAGTTCTCCATCCTGGTGTTTCACAGTCTGGATCCCCAAGTGCTCCTCCCCTGAATGGTTTCCCTTTTCCTCTTTCACAAAGCCCACCTGGGTTTTTTCAGCTCCACAAAGACCCCAAAAAAAAGAGTCACAGTCATACGAATCAGGTGTTTATAGCTAATGGAATAAATAATCAAGCAGGGCCGAGATAACTGAGAATTAGGAACTGAAAAACTCTTTTACCTGGACGGTCTATCACACCTGAGCAAAGCTAGTTATTCCTTTTCTATATTATGTTACCGATTCTATGCAAATGATGTGAATTTTACTAATAATTGAATTATGTTTCACATTGTAAATGTACTTGTCAGCTGATCTTGAGTGGTTTGAATGGAGCCTATTACTCCAATGTATCCATTTTTTAACTGATGATTTTTACTAAACACATAAGATCGTTGCACATTAACAAGCCCAGATCCTCCAGTTGATTGGCCACTCTTGCAGAACAACACAACATTCCTACACTTGCATTGAAGCAGGTCTACTGTCGATGCGTTCAGGGTCAACGATAAGATGCTGACGCTTTAAAACACAGCGGTACAATAGTTCAGAATCCCTTGAAGTATTTGAAAACTTAACTAGGCATAAAAAATACCTAACATCATGCAAGCCTGTTAGACTAGTAGAGTGGATTTCTATTTTTTTAAATAGAATTTAGTGGAAAAAACCTCTTCAACAAACAGCATTACTACTTGAAGTGCCTCGTTATTTGGCAGGAAATAAAACGGATCTATTTTTGGCATGAATAGGGAAAAATTAGGAAAAGGATTCAAACCCAACATGCAGCTTTATTCTTGAAGGACAGATACAAATATTCAAAAAGAGAATATGTAAGAGGAGAGCGTGAGACCAGAAAGGTCCGAGATAGGAATAAACAATCTGTCGGTGAAAAGCAAAACACAGGTTGAAGTGAAAAGTAGAAGAAGAAATTTGGTTAGTAGAGAAGACGGTCCAGTTGGATTATAAACTTATTTCATTTAATTTCATGGAAGTTTAAGTTATAAACCTGAACCCTTTAACACTAGAGATGCCCGTTTAGAACTAAGGGTGGGCGATACTTGGAATTTGGGTAACGATTTGATACCAAGTAATTACAGGGCCAGTATCGCCAATGCCCAGACTTTTGCTTGGAATGTTTGATCATATAATAACTTTGGAAATACACAATTTTTTGTCCATTGAATCTATAATAAAACGTAGAAAAGAGACTTTGGGCAAATAAAAATGTATATTAACTAACTACAACAATCTGAAGTGAACTTGCATCAAATATAAAACATGAATATTAGTAAGAGCATAATACAATGATAGTAAGAGGGAAATTGTCATGGTTTAAGTTTGTTTTGTCTTGGTTTTTGCTTTAGTTCTTGTTCTGTCTTGTTTGGTTCTGTTTCCTGTTTTATTTTGAAAGGTTTCCTGGCTTGTCATGTTTCTTGAGTTTTACTTCCTTTGATCCCCATCTGCCCTGATCGTGTTCCCCTGTGTCTCGTCTACCCTGTCTGTATATAAGTCTCGTCTCTGCCTTCCTCCTGTGCTGGTCCATTAGCTTTTGTCATGGTGTTCACGTCTTCATGTCTTCGCGTCCTCGTTCCATGTTCCTCGCCAAGCCACAGTGAGTTTTGTTTTTGTCATCCTGCTCTGCAGCGCCTTTTGTTTGTTGGTCATTAAAGCCTTTAGTCCTGAACCCGTTGGCCTCCCGTCTCTGCATTTGGGTCCTACCGGCTCTCGAGCCCCCCTCATCGTGACAGAAATAGGAACTAGTGAAAAATTGTAAACTGCAATGTAACAAAAATAAAAATAAAAGAAAACAGCACCACAAACATGTATTTTTAAAATAAAGGCAGCAATAAAATAACAAAGTCACTTGTAAAAACAGAGGTAAACAAAAGCAACACTGTAATAAAGTTAAGTTAAAGTCCCTTTGGCTGTCACACACCTAGGCGTGGGAAATTTGTTCTCCGATTTTGCCCGCTGGGGGAGCGGTGAGCTGCAGGCACAGCTGCTCAGGAACCGTTTGGTGGTTGAAATACTGGAACACAACAAACAATCCTGCATTTAGTGCACGTGGCCCTTTAATGAATCTCTCAGATTCCCGATGATGGGAGGGAAGGGGCAATGTTTGAGCACCAAGGGGTGGGGGGGTGGGGGTGTATGTTCTGTTCACCCGGTGTTGCCAGGTTTGGCAGCTTTCCGCTCAAATGTGGCGTATTTTTGCTCAAATTGGGATGTTTTTTTTGTTTTGTTTTTTTTTTGGCCTGGTCTGGCAACACTGGAGACAGACAGACAGGCAGCATGAACTCCGTAAGAATGAAAGAAAAACTGAAACAAAACTATCAAACGTATATGCCAAGGCACGTTAACCCTTGTGCTATCCTAGGCACTTTACCGTTGGGAGTTGGGTCATCTACATTCACTAGACAGAGCTCTGAACCTTTTTTTTTTTTTTTCTGTGATCTTCACTGGTTTAATGGATTACCTGAAATTTTTCCACCTTTATCCACCTTTGTCATGGTAGGGAGAACACGTCAAAGTAAGGGTGGGGTCATCTAAGATAGCACAAGGGTTAACATGAAAAACAGGCCACAATGAAAAACAGGAAGTTCGGCAAAGACAACATTTATACTGGATTGCAGTATCGGCACATCAGCAGACCTCCTCCTCTGTGTCAATATTTCCTGGAAAATAGATTTTTAAGGGCATTTCATCTGCAATGATGAGCTACTGGTAAAAAAATAAAAAAAAAAAGGTTAGAAGTTAAAAGTCTGAAGGACAAAAGCTGAACCATTTTCAATTTATGAAACAACTTCCTCAGGTTTTGTTCATGTTATTGCAGAACTAGCATGATAGATGATTGGCCATCTAAGTTCAAAGTCGGAATTGTGGGAAATACAAACAAATGGGGTCAGAATTATTATCATCATCATTAAGAAGCCACATGGATGGGTTTTGAACCAGAAGAGATGGTGACGGACACCAGAGCTACCAAAACAACAATGAGGGTGCAGGGCAAGTTGCATTTGTCTATCAAATCAGATCTTTAAGGAGTGGCTGCTTACGCTATTATTTGCAAGAAATCAAATGAGATTTGTTTTTAGGGAACGCCAATCAGCATGGGTCGCTGTAGCGATGACGCAGGTTTGGTTAATAACGTTGCTTCTGTGCTGCCGCAACTTGCCAAAAGGCAAACGGCCTCCTTCATCACCACACTGAATCAACTCAAGTTTTTGCACATGATAGATCATCACTAACGTTCTTTTTTACGGACAGGTTTTGACACATTTGTAGAATTTGTGAAATTTGGATTTAAAAAACTTACCTCATTAACTTTTTTTCTGCAAAAAAAGGGGCTGCACGGTGGCGCAGTGGTTAGCGATCTTGCCTCACAGCAAGAAGGCCCCCGGTCCAAGTCCCGGCTGGGGGACGTGAAAAACTACATCAACGGGGGACATTTCTGTGTGGAGTTTGCATGTTCTCCCCCATGCGTGGGTTTTCTCCGGGGTCTCCGGCTTCCTCCCACCGTCCAAAAACATGCTTCATAGGTTAATTGGCAATTCTAAATTGTCCATAGGTGTGAGTGTGAGAGTGAATGGCTGTGTGATTGTTGACATTCTACCCTGCGACAGACTAGCGACCTGTCCAGGTTGTCCCCTGCCTTCGCTCACAAGTGGCCGGGATAGGCTCCGGCAGCCCCATGACCCCTAAAGGGAAAAAACGGTTAAGAAAATGAATGAAAAAAACAAAAATCATTTCATTTTAAGCTACATATTTTACTGTATAGTTAGGTTACTGTTTTTAACCCTTGTGCTATCTTGGATGACCCCACCCTTACTTTGACATGTTCTCCCTACCATGACAAAGGTGGATAAAGGTGGAAAAATTTCATGTAATCCATTGAACCAGTGAAGATCACAGAAAATTGAAGAAAAAAAGGTTCAGAGCTCTGTCTAGTGAATCTAGACAAGGGTTAACATGGCAGTAAAATGGGAATGTGCTACATTCTGAAACCAACCTCAAGTGGTCATTTGAGGAACTGCAGCATTTGGTACTTCTGAGCTGGTTTCAGATAATCCTCAAGTTAAAAATAAAAATTAGATAATTAAAATGGAATGTAGGAAGAACCCCCCCCCCCCTTCCGCTTTTGAATTGTATTCTACCTGTTCAAATGTTGCAGTTTCTTAAAAGACCACTAGGGGCTGGTGTCAGAAGGAAGCTAATAACATGGAATCCAGCGTCAAAATTGTCAAATTGTACAGCAAAAAAAATAAAAAGCCTTGTGTCCAAAATTCTTTTCTCTTGTCTATTGCTTTGTTTTATTAGATGCGGAACCAAGTTTGTAGAATATTTACGGTCTAAACATGGCAACCTCACACGCAATCTTTGTTCCATGTCAGTCCAGCTTCAGTCATTTAAAAGTTTTTTTTTTTTCATTTGTGCTGGCTGCACAGGCTGAGATCTTAACTTGATGACTCATGTTACAGTACATCCTGAAACAACAGGGTACGTTGTTTTTGAACAAATATTTTTATAGATAGCGTCCCATTTCATCAGCAGAAAAGCTTTTTTTTCTCCCCCCCATCAAGCTGGAGGAACAGATAACAGCCGCGGGACAGAACCAGCCCCGGGTCAGGGATTTCTTTGATCACATTACAAGCTTTGCAGACAGACAGCAACAATTAAGATGTTTATCTTGTTTTTATTCCACTCCACATTTGGACAGAAGAGCTTTTTCATTCTCTGTCTTTCCCTTTCATGCCTCTCCGACGAACCAGCCTTTCCCTCCCCAAGCGCTCATAGCTGACGGACAAATTGTTCTGGGAATATTCGGCTGTGTGCCGTCACCTCACTTCACCTGCTGAGATTTGTGTTGTTGGGGAGCTTGGCAACAGAAGAAAAGCTGATTGGAGCCCAGCGGCCTGATTCCTGCCTCAGGAATCTTGCGATGCGTTTGTGGCCGTCAGTGAAAACTCTACTCCTGTGTTTACACCGCGTCCCATTGAACCAGAACAAAGAGTTCCTTCAGGCTGCAGGTTCCCACCGACCGGGTGGCCAGGTTCTCCGCTTTGGCACCGGCACAGCTTTTAATGAACTCTGAGGCCGACCAGTGGAAAGTCACCATGGAGGCTCCTCTGCTTGGAATAACAAAGCGTGAGGCCTCTAGAGGTGGTAGTCAGGCATTCTGCAAGCCCCAGGGATCACAACAAAGACAGCTAAAGCTCAGATTATTCATGGGAAAACAGGGGTTTTCGTTTGTTTTTGTTTGACTTTTGATTCAATTAGACCAAAAGAAGATAAAATGGACAGAATCAAGGACAGTTTCTCCAAATCCGTCATCATCCTTTTCCACATAGCTGTTATTTGAGACATCGCAGCAATAAAAATGTCCGTGGAATTGCAAGCGAGCTTTCAGCATGCTGTCATTGGGATTGCGCTCTGCTCGTGTTTTGTGGTGATTGCCTGAGGGGGCAGGGGGGGGGTCGTCATTTTTGCTTGGAGAGATTCTTCAGCATCAAAATAGAGAACATGTCTAATATTCTGTATGGTTAAAAAAAAAATAGGAGCTGAATTTCCGCACTAACTACAAACTAGTGCCCTGGATTTTAGCCCTTGTGCTATCCTATGGGGTCTAGATGACCCCACCCTTACATTGATGTGTTCTCCCTAACATGACAAAGGTGGATAAAGGTGAAGAGGATTTCATGTATCCATGGACACCAGTAAAGATCACAAAACATTCAAGAAAAAGGTTTAGCGCACTGTCTTGTGGGGTCCAGATGACCCCACTTCCAACGTTAAAGTGCCTAGGATACCGCAAGGGATACCATGTTAGTCTTATGTCTTTTATAGAAAACCATATTCATGTATATGATAATATTTTTACCTTTGGCACACAAAAGAACAGTTTTTTTTAATGAAATATAAGTTCTTTTCCTATCTGGAAGTAAGACGACTTGATCCCTAAGGCTCCGCCCATTTCATGACATCACACTAGAGGCCTCAGCCGTGTTTCTGCGTTTTGCCCAGGAAAACTGAAAAACATTCCAACTTTTGCAAAGACGGACGTGCAGATTGTGCATAAAAAAAGGAAAGCCTTTTTGCTGATCACCGCTAGCTCCGTGGAGAAAGTGGGCGTGTCTTTTTGTCTGGGGGCGGTGACTCTTCCTGGAAGGGGCGGTTCCTCACTGGTCTATGTCAGAAACGCTCATTTTCGTTGATTGGGAGGGGCTAATGCTCAGAGCTCAGGTCTTTAGAGGAAATGCATGAACGGATAAAAGTACCTTTTTGGGGTTTCTTTTTGTAAGAAATGAACATTATATGTTTAAAAGCTCAAAACATTTATTTTTATGGTATAGGCCAGGGGTCGGCAACCCATGCTTTCGGAGCCACATGTGGCTCTTTCATCCTTCTGTTGTGGCTCCCTGTGACTTTGGAAAATAATGAGTATTTTATAAAATTCAAATTTATTTTAGTTTGTTCATTTTTCATGGCATTTCAAAGGTGCTGCTGGCTCTGTGCCTCGTGCCACGTAAAAAAACAGCTTCCTTGGTGGGCTCGTGTTTGTCGGGGAGGGCTGCGGAGCTGATAGCAGGAGGACACGCGGGGCGGCTTCAATAAACACTCCGGGTCTGGAGTGATTTTCTGCCGGGGGCTTGGCGTGGCGCGGAGCGGGGAGCGGCTTTCTGGTTACGGAGAGTTTGCGCCGGTGTTTTGGACTCGCGTGTGCGGTGATGTGTGTTTCAGAGCAGGGGAGCTCGCTGCGTTGGTCGCGATCGTCCGGTCATCTTCGAGCACGTGGGGGAGATTGAAGGGGAAGAGAGCGCTTCTTGAAAATCCACCAGCCAATCAAAATCCTCACCGACAAGTACGGGACTTGATTGACAAGCAGAATGGCCAATCGGACATCCTGACACATACGTCACTGCAGACGCGAGTTTAAAGTCACTCAGCTCAAACTCTGTCATCAGAGCGGCTTTTTCTCCCCGCAGCACGGGGACGTCCCCGGTAGAAGTCCAGCAACCGGAGTTTGTTAAAGCAGCCCCGCGTGTCTTCTCCTGCTATCAGCTCTGCCGTTCTCGCCCGATAAATACGAGCTCATCAAGGAAGCTGCGAGGCCTTTATACTCTTGCAGAGTGTGTGTTTGTGCTGAGCGGCGCGCGTGCCACGAGAAAGAAGGGGGGGGGGGGGGCGTGCAGGTGGAGATGCGGGTGTGAGCATGAAGCGGAGGTGTGTGCGTGAAATATATTGTGTGTTCGGAGGACGGAGCACTAAATAAAGAGTAGTCGTCGTTCCCAGAATAACTGTTCTGGAGTCATTTTTAATCCGCTCTGAAGGTTGAGGGTTCGAACAGGGAAGTGAACCCAGAAGGAGAATTGCCTTCAGCCCTGGAGGAAATCTCCCCTGCGCTTTCTGACCACGGTCGGAAAGACGAGAGAAAAAGAGAAGTCATCGCGCAACGAAAGGTTCAACAATACGGAGCGAGCAGCGCCAAATGCCTCATAATATGCCATGATGCTCCCCACATTGGACCGTTTACAGCAGAGCATGAATACGATGGTCGCTGCTTTCTGTCTTTGTAATAAAACGCTTCATCTGTTAATACAAAAGTATCTTTATGTAAACTCACTGTGTAGTTTTTAATCATCAGTACATAAACAATAATGTTCAAATAAACATGTAACTAATAAACATGACGATGAAAAGAAAGAAGTACTTTTTTATTTTTTATCTTTTCTGGCCCGCAATCTACACTCATGTCCTTGAAAATCGATCGCGATCGACGTAATGAGCACCCTTGATATAATATATACATGCATAATATATATATATAATGATGTCAAAATGGGTTGTGGCTCCGAGTGCTTTTTTTTTCATTAGGGGCGGTCCCAAATGGCTCTTTGAGTAAAAAAGGTTGCCGACCCCTGGTATAGGCCTTTCACAACAGCGAAAATCACAGATTTCCTGCAGTAAAAACCTAGTAAATACGAACATTTTACGAAGACTTTTTGTGCTTCTGAAAACTTGAATGATGTAACCCTTGTGCTATCTTATGGGTCCAGATGACCCCACCCTTACATCGATGTGTTATACCCTACCGAGACAAAGGAGGATAAAGGTGGAGAGGATTTCATGTAATCCATGGACACCAGTGAAGATCACAAGTCATTGAAGGAAAAAGGTTCAGCGCACTGACTTGTGGGGTCCAGATGACCCAACTCCCAATGTTAACGTGCCTAGGATAGCACAAGGGTTAAAAAAAATAGATTACACTACTGTTTTTTTGTATGAAAAACCGTTCAAACACAGTGCCTTGTGGTTTATATTTGCCAATCTAATGCTCACTGGTTTTCCGCAGAGACTTCTGGGAGATGCGAATGAAATTGGACACAGCCCTAAAAACAACCCACGATAGTCACAAAGACCAGCCTCAGATTGCCTACAATACCACCTCTTTGAAAACGTTATGGTTTTATTGAATTCTTGTGGCTTAAGAAATGTTTAATATACAAGGTTATTCCCTTATTGCACAAGTTAGGTTCTAGAATTAACTCGTGATAAATAAAATCCCCAAAGTTGTTTATTTTTTTTTCAATTATTCTAGATGTTTTAAGTCTGTAAAACTCCTCACTACACACTTGATCCACTTTTCGTAGACAGATTTGAACATTGTCACACTTCTTTCTCTCTTGTTTCAACTTTAAAGTTCAAACCTTCATAAGCTGCGTTCCCACTATGAAATTGCGCAAATCGGATTTCTGCTAATAAATGTGCCTAACAGAAACAGGACAATTTTTAAAAAAACAAAAATGCACATTTATCCCCCCCAAAAAATAGTTTTATGCTTTAAGGAGGTGGTTTTTAGGACGTATCGAAATGGACGTGTTTCGCAAAAACTGCAATGGGAACACTGTTGAAATGAAATGCGCTCCGTGGTAGGAACTGGCTGCCCATCACACAGCTCATTACAAGCTGCAGCGTCCTGCTGGACTGTAGGACACACAGCTCACCTGTAAAATCACCACCCAAGACTTCCCCCAAAACACTTCATCCTCTGCTTACATGTTGGAGCGGCTACGCTTGCCTATCTGTGGCGTGAGTAAGACGCTGTGGCAGAAATGTGCTATTTTTAAATATCGCTGAACAGGCTTCTTACATGTCTCCGGCTCAGTACAGAGTCTGTCAACACTGTGTGGCACTCGCATCACGGCACTGCTGTGACGTCATCCAAACGCCCCCGTAAAACAATACTTGTTCTCACCCATCGCCATGTTTTTGAATGACTTTCCGCGTGAGACGGTTTGTGTTTATTAGCATAATTAGGATTTAATGGAAACAGTGTAATTGCGAAATTGCATTTTATCGACATTTCCAGAACATCGATAAAGTTTTACGCGTAATGGAAACGCAGCTATTGAAGATCTGATCGTGATCAAAGATTGATGTAAATTTGGAAAATTGACTTACAGTGGTCTACAGGCAACCATGCAGAACACAATGTGCCAATAAAAAAATAAATAAATACAAAAGTGAGGGACCCCTGCATCCCGGGCATTTGACGCACACTCAAGAACGCACTAAACGCATTTAGCTTATGGTTTTTACACTGGACAAGCAGGGAGGGGCTTCTTCCTTTTTTTTTTTTTTTTTTTTTTTTTTTTTTTTGGCATCATTGGGGCCCCACTCTGGAGCCACGATTTGGGTTGTGGCCTGGGGCTCTTCCCACGGGTCCAGCCCGAAGAGATGACGTGGGATCACTACCCCATGGGCACACCACCCACAGGAGAGCACAAAAGGTGGTTTGGGTGGAGAATCAAAGGTGGTGACTTAAACCACCAATCATGGTCCTTGGTTGTTCGTAAAATGACTCTAATATCCAGAACAAATTTTCAAAATAAAGGCATAGAATAAAGATTTTTTTGTCTGTACACATATGCAAATAATCTATCATTTTTCTGACTGTATTCATGTGGCATTAAATAACAAAAATATGAACATTTAGATGCACGGAACTACATCCTGCAAACATATGCAGGAGTGAGCATGTCCTTACACATGGGGGTCATGAGCATGTAAACATATTCACGGACAACATTAGGCAGCCTCATTGGCCGTGGCGTCCTGTCGTCTTGTTGCCAGAGTGGGCGCCACCCACCCACCCATCTGTGCCCATCGGGGTCCTCGAGCTCAGAGTCCATCTGGCGTCTTCCTCTGAGTCTGTCGAGTTGTCACCCAGGATGGCAGGCGAGGACAGCCTTAGTGTGCCAGCACTTGTTTAGAAAGTACAAAGAGAGAAAAGGACGTACTCTGAGGGAAAAGTTACTCATTCATTCATATTACATGATAAAAGTACTCTAGGCTAAAAATGATTTGAAAAACGTTTTGGTATTTTATATTTCGCAAAAGAAAATAAAAGGAAAGTTTGATTTTTTATTTATTTATATATAAAGTTTTATTGAAAAAGTTAACTGAAAATGTCCAAAATTAAGTCTTTTTTCATCCCGTGTTGCATCAGTCTTTATTTAAAAAGGAAACGTGACCATTTTGTTTCTTTGTGGTATAACTAAAGAAAATGGAACGTTTTCAAATATAAAAAAAGGATGTATTTTCAATGTCTTAAGCTGAAAGTACTTCCATAAAGTGAGATGATAGAAAGGCGAGTAAAGATTTAATACATGCATGAATAAGTCTGTAATCATTTGTGGTCAAGGCTTGCGCACTTGAGACGAACTCTGACCTTTGTGTAAAACCCTTAACCCTTGTGCTATCCTAGGCACTTTACCGTTGGGAGTTGGGTCATCTAGATTCACTAGACAGAGCTCTGAACCTTTTTTTTTTCAATTTTTTGTGATCTTCACTGGTTCAATGGATTACATGAAATTTTTCCACCTTTATCCACCTTTGTCATGGTAGGGAGAACATGTCAAAGTAAGGGCGGGGTCATCAAAGATAGCACAAGGGTTAAAGCTTCGACCAGCAACCTTTAACAGTAAAAGAGCCGTTTGATTAAAACTTCATATTCATATTTTTTAGGGGTGTGCGAAAAAATCAATTTGGCAATATGCATCAAATCGTGGGACTCGTATCGGGATAGCTATCGTATCGCCAAACACCCCTAATATTTTAACTATTTGGGAGATTTGATACATCATTACATTGTTTATTTATAATAAATTATATTTTGTTTTTGGCATGAATAAAAAGCAGAAATATCAAGAGACACAAGCATTTTCCCAAAAAGGGGAAATTGTTTTTCACTGTTGACAGACACTTATATGACTTCCTTTCAAATTAAAAGACTTCCTGTGCCAAACAGTATCAACCCAGTGCAGCTAACGAAGGTTGACCCAGAACAAAAAATGTATTTTCTCTTATACATTAGGTCTACTTTGTTAAGCCATCCTCCTTTCTTCTACTTATTACTGAGGTTAACCTAAAAATAAACAGGAATTGACTACTTTACGACCCAGTAAGAATAAAGTAAGTAAATATAATATGTGCTATAAACTCGTCATATAAATTGATCAATCGGAAAAAGTCTGAATTTTTGCACAAGTTTGTTTGAAATCTGTGTATTCTGGAGGGGAGGGTGCTGAGAGGCGACCATTAGTGGATTGAAATGTGAAAACAGGTTTCCTTATAGGTCACTGTGTGTCTTTAACCCTTGTGCTATCCTGGACACTTTAACAATGGGAGTTGGGTCATCTCGACCCACAAGACAGTGCACTGAACCTTTTTTCTTCAATGATTTGTGATCTTCACTGGTGTCTATGGATTATATGAATTCCTCTTCACCTTTATCCACCTTTGTCATGATAGGGAGAACACGTCAATGGTCACCTTTACCCCAAAGGATAGCACAACGGCTAAATTGCCACGAAGTGTGAATGTGTGATGCAACGGTCAAAACGCCATCAACTACGTGTGTTCGAGCGACCACTTTCAATAAAAAATGTCAATGTAAAGGCGCGTTTCGAACTTCTGCGCTCCAAACTCCTGCATTCACGTGTCGCTACGCACATTTTTGGCCCGTTTTTGGGCTCTACGTACAAAACGTGCAGCAATTGAATGAACGTCAAACTTTGACCAGTCAGGAACTTGGATTCGGTAGCGATGTATGGATGGCGACCCTTTTATCTGACAGATCTGCCAACCGTTATAAGCGGGAAATGAATAATTGCAGTTTGTGCCCGAGCAGAAATGTATGACAAAGTCTTTCAGAAAGAAAAAGCCTGGAGAAAAATGCAGGAGGCTTGCACCACTTTGGCATTTCGCATCAAGCCTCTTCCAACTGTAGGTGGCGGACACGCTGTGGTACCGGGCAGTGGTGGTTTTTCCTATGGGCATTGGGGGCGGTCGCCCAGGGCGCTATCTTGTAGGGGCCGCCCAAAAAACAAACAAACAAAAAAAAAACGTTGCCAGTGTTTTATCCTCTGCAGTTTTCCTTGACTAGAGCCGCCCACTTTCTCGTAAAGTTAGTGAAATTTGCGCTAGGGCGCCCCACTATCGTGTCGATGTGATGCTGTCATGACAATATTTCGCGCTGTCTGCGTAGAACACGCTGGAGGGGCGTAAACCAACTCGCAGCATCAGAGGATGTGAACAGGTAGAGAGGTGGAGGAGGGGCTTAGACAGACGGAAAAGTCTATTCCAGGTTGTGGATTTATTCATTCATAATTAATGTCAGGGTTGTATTCAGAAAAAAAATAAAACAGAAATGTGGACATTTTTACCAGAACCAGCCTTCAAAAAAAAAAACACAAACTGAGTGTGAACTACCGTACATACTAGACCTTAATTGTGAATTCAACTATAGAAGTATATTTTAATTATACGAATAATAAAGTAAAATAAACTATATATTTTATTTTTTTGTCTTTGTTTGTATGCAGGCTTTGAGTTATTGAGCGCGGGGCTGGAAAGGGGGGTGAGGGTTCTGTCCAGTGTTTCGCCCTGACCGCCAGGACTGCCTCTGGTACCGGGTAGCGTGAGCCCCATATGCTAAACGGTCAAGAACAAGATTCATGCATGTAACTATGGTTCTGAGTCCCGGATGATTTCCATCAGAGGCCCTCGATTTCCTTGCATTCTCGCATCGCAAGAAGAGTTTGGGACCGCGCTCCCGGTGCCACGTGACGTCATAACCTCACATGGGTCACAGGGGACGAACTACATGTGCACAAGAAGCAGGATTCAGTGCTGGAAGCTCCGCCTCTGGCCGGCTGGAGGGATGAAATAGCCTGGTGTGAATGTAGCATTGGCCCTGCAATAGACCGGTGAACTCCAGCGGCTCCCCATGACCCCAAAGGTGTTATTGCTAATTACACTGATTTACCAGAGGGGGCAGCACCTACTGGCAAACACTTCCTGTAAGAATCTTTTGCATTTTCTCCTCTGGTATCCCAGCAGCACCACCTCTTGTGTCGGTTTTAACCCTTTCATGCTGCATGTCTCTAATGTGCAGCGTTTCCTTCAATCCACTTCATTTAGCATCATCTGAAGAATATTATACTCTATTAGCTAAAGTAAATTCCGGCGTGGTAACCCCCCCATCCAGGTTGTTATTGAGCTCCATCCGGCTCCTGGAGCCTCAACCGCTCCCGAAATCCAAAAATGACCAAACACACATCACTTTTTCTACATTAAAAAAAAAAAAAGTGTTTAATTTGACTTTTTTTTGTATCAAAATATATCAATCTCCAACGTTCTGATGTTACACGGCTAAACGGAAAGTAATGAGTCTACATATTCATTCAACATTAAATAACATTCAACCGCTCATGTCAACTTTTAGGTAAACAGTTTATTCTGTTTTACATCTGCTTCAGTGCATCCTCCACATCTAAAGAAAAACAAAATGATGTTGGAACTGTAAAAAATAAGTTATAGGAATGCAAATAAATCAAAGGCCATAGAGGATATGCATTTCATCTTATTTTAGGGGAGATTTTTTTTTAAGTGTAGACAATAAATAAATAAATAGCCACAAGAGTGTGGAATGTCTACATGTGTACAAATAAATTAAATGCAAATGAAAAAAAAAAACAAAAAAACACACAAATGAGAAAAAAAAAACTGTACATTTGCAGTGGGGAAAAACAAAAATAATAAAAATGAATGAATATTGCATTGTTTGTGCATTTCACACCCCCAACTCTGATAAGAGGTCAGGAGTGAGAAGCAAGGGTGGGGGGAGGCATGTCGAGCAGTGAGATGGTGGGAGGTAAAATAACGGGAGGAGGATGCTAAACCCCGCCCACCCTCCTGCAACAGCTGAGTGGGGTGGGTGTGGAGCGGCGCGTCACCAACGGGTCGCAGACATTCAGAACAGAAGATCCAGTTTCTGAACAGCTGTTCAGGCTTTTCGAGTGAAGGAGCAGCGTCAAGTCGATTTCAAGTATTCCGCCTTTAAAGGAAGAGGCTCCGCCTCCCCTCGCGGCACCTCTGGGCCAGTGGGTGATTTGTGTGTAACAACGGAGATTTAAAACTGAAAAGAAAATATATATGGCGACACCTGCCCGTCACAACAGAAAACAGAGCTACCCCCCACCCCCAAGAAAAGCAGCGTTCTAGTTAAAAGAAGAAAAAAAAGGCACTCCAAAATCAAAAATAAAACATTTAAATAACTCATCTACAAGCTCTATGAGAGCAGCCATGTCTGCATAGGAGGGCCTTGCCAGCCGTTTACCAGCCTAGTAACAAAAAAACCTAGTGAAAAGGTGAGGGGGGGGAGGGGTAAATAGTGCTGGTAAGACCGCCCTAACAGCAAAAAATGTTCCTCATCAGGAAACAAGTATATTTAACTGAAATGAAAAAGAAGGGAGGGGGGGGGGGTTAGAACAGAACAGTAATAAATTATAAATTCCCTACAAAAGAGGAAAAGAAAATTCTTGCACGGCCAGCCGAACCGGGCCGCTCTCAGCCCGTTGGCCTCCAAAGTCTGTGATACCCAGATTCACCCCCCCTAGAAAGTCTTTTCAGTCCATCAGAGCTGCGCTCAGAGGCTCTCCTTGCTCGAGCTTGTGCTTGACGAAGAGTCTGTGTCGATGGTTCGTAGGCGGATCTCTCCGGCCGCCGGCTCCTCTGAGGACTTTGGCGATTCGGACGCCATCCTCATCCAGGGGTGGTCGCAAATCTGGTCCAGAGTGGGGCGGTCGGAGGGTCGCAGGGCCAGGCACCATTTGATGATCTGCTGGCACTCTGAGGGAGGTGACAGAATGCGTCACAAATCACTATCATGTCAACCAAAATAAAAAATCTGGAGAGTGGGGTTGGTGCAGTACCACCAAATACAGCTAGGTGGCGTCAGAGCCACTCTGTATGAAGCCCTGTGACTTACCAGGTGAGATCCTCCTCCTGAAGTAGACTTTTCCTCTGAGGATCTCCTCATCCTGCTCAAAGGGGATGTCTCCACACACCATGTCGTACAGCAGCACGCCTAGCGACCACACTGTTGCCGAGCGACCGTGGTATCTATGGAAACGGATCCACTCAGGTGGGCTGTAAACTCTTGTACCTGCACGAAAAACAAAGGGAAAAAAGCGGGGAGGTTGAGTGACAATGAATGCATCACTTTTCAGCCTTCACATAAAAGCCAAATAAAGAAATAAAGCGCTCCCTCCCTTTGTGTCTCATATGCCCCCTCCCTCATGAAAAGAGGAATTTAGATCCCAACGTGAGCCAATCACGTGGGCCGCCGGCTCGGGTTTCACAACAAACAGATGTTACGTGGCACCGTGACTCAGACGGCGACAAACTAATAACCGGAAACGGCAAAAGATAAACAGCACAGTCACATATTTCTGTTTTGGATGAAAAATCTGAGTCACCTCGGTGATATTTTCACCCCCACACCACCAGACCGGGAGACTTGGCGAGGAAAACCCTCCACCAAAAACAGAACACTGCGTCACGCGGCAGTGAACGCCTCCGCGTCTCAATATAGCGCGGCAGAAAAGGGCACGCGCGACACCTAGCTTAATTTATATCCACGAACATCAAAAACAATAAACGCTAAAGCCGACTACAAGGATAAAAATGCAAAAATGATTCCTCACCGTCAAAATCAGTGTAGACCGTGTCCTTCAGAATGGCCCCTGAGCCAAAATCGATCAATTTGAGCTCCCCGGTGCGTAAATCCACCAGGAGGTTTTCGTCTTTGATGTCCCGGTGGACGACGCCGCAGCTGTAGCAGTGTCGGACCGCCTCCAAAACCTGGCGGAAAAAGCCGCGCGCCGTGCTTTCGTCCAGGGCTCCCTTCTCGGTGATGAAGTCGAAGAGGTCCTTAACCAGGTCGGGCCTCTCCATGACGATGAGCCAGCCGTCCGGCCGCTCGTAGTAATCCAGCAGTTTGATAACTCCCCGAAAAGACGAGCTGACCTTCTTCAGCAGCAGGATCTCCAACGGAACCATGACTCCGTTCTGCGACAACAATTGAGATTTTAAAAGTAATAGAAGAAGAGACCACCCGGTAACAAATCGGGGGTGGGGGGTAGTGACCAAAACAAATCACACGGGAACTTACAATTGAACCCCACTCTGTCACCCTTTCCTTCGCAACGTGTTTTACAGCAACCTGGAACAACAAAGCACGCATTGTTAAGGTCGAGCGAACCACATGGGGGGATAAAAACACAAAGTTCGCCATGTCCTTACCGGTGCGCCATCGGAGATCCGATTGCCGGCATACACTGTCCCAAACCCTCCGCTGCCCAGCACCGAGCCCACCTGGTAAACCTTCTCGAAGGGCTCCTTCTCCACTTTAACTGCAAGGAAGGAAAAATATAATTTCATTAAAATAATTAAGGACCTTCTTTCAGATAATAATAATTTAAAAAAAAAAAAAAAAAAAAAATGACGGTCTTTGAAGGCAACATACCCGGCGGGAGTATCTTCACTGGAATATGGTCCATACTTGAGGGATTGCAAATGTGCGAAAATGAACCTAACTTTGTAAGCAGCATATTCGAGCGGAAAAGCAACTGTAAACGGTTCCTGTTTGACTAACTAGAGGAATCTTTCACACACAAAAATAAAGATATAATTTAAGAAGAGGCGCAGATTCAGCAATGGTGCGGCTGCAGTGAAGTAAATCCAGTCCAGCAGTGCGCCAACTCCGCCGCACCGCGCCCGTCAAAGTCGTGTCACGACCGTGAAGTCGCAGCCAACTCACCGACAACCAGCATTAAATCTCGCCGCTTTGTTCCGGTGCAAATAAAAAAGGGTCCGCTTTTTTAAGACAAAAATAAATAAAGAAGTAAACTCTCTAACGCGATGTAGCTGAAGTACTCGCCGTTTAAATGGCCACTACAGTATGTTATTATCCCAGAGAGTGGCCGCTGTCTGAGCTTTGGCGCGGTCTTCCCAAGCCAATATTTTGACGCGCAACCCCTCTCGTTGTATCCCTCCGCCACCAATACAAACCGACACATTCGTCTAATTTCAACCTCACAGCCTATGTTTTTGACAAATAACACCCTTAGTCCCACCAATAAGCGTATTCTATAATTAAATCACATTCTTTATCAAATTCCCCAGCGATATAACACATTTAACATTGCACTATTTTTTCATAGTACGAGACGCTCAGGAATCCCTTGTCTGGAAGCTTTGCGCTGTGTTCACTCTGCACTCAAAGGCGACAGCCAATCAGATCTCTTCTATAAATAACGTGCTCCTTCTCCTGACCAATCCGGAGCTCTCTTTCATAGTAAAGCAGGCGTTTGAGCACACGTGGCGGCAATTCCTGCAGACCTCCGCCTCTCCCCTTTCCCCTGTATTTTTTGCAGCCACAGACATAATGGATTGAGTGTAAAGTTCAGCTTTAAGCGGCATTCAAACTAATTATTTTCTCTTTAAAGTTGCTGTGAAGCACAATGTCACTTCACTTCCTTGGACAGTTTGTTTACTATTTGTCATACGTTTTATTATGCAGTGTCAATATTACTAGCTAATATTATTTCTGGCTTTAGTGGGCATTTTCTCGATCAAATAAATGAAAATTATTGGAGCATAGAAAATTAAAATGACATTAGTTTGCAGCAGTAAAAACATATATGTTAATATATTTAAAGTAGCTAAAAGAATTATTGTAAAATGTAGCTTTTTAACAAAAAGAAAAACAATAAATTGAATTGCCGTATTAATTTAAGTAAACAATTTTGTTTTATATAAACAGCTTTTTTGGCACATTGGAGTTCTAGTTTGCACTGTAAGGTCATTGATGTTTAGGCTATACTTTTAACATACACTGCAAAACTCAAACTTAAAAACATGAAAAGACCCTTGTGTCAAGAAAAAAAAATCTAATGGTTCTGATTTGCAAGAAAGAATATCTTTTTAAGAAAGCTTTTCAATTGCAAAATAATAAGTTTAAGGAGACGCGTCTCAATGATTGCCATTTTGCATAGAATTCTTGCTGATGCAGTTTTTAAAAAATTCTGGTAGATTTTTTTATTTTTTGCTTATGTAAAGAAAAATGCAGAAATTTTAAGATTTTTTAAAATTAATTTCACTGGGCTTGTTTTTGCAGCGTACTCAGCATGCTTTAAATTCAGTTTTCATAAAAATTACTAATAAACATCATGTGCACAAGTGCAACAATGAATGACAATTTTCAAATTTCAAAGAGGGCTTTGGATGGAGTTTCAAAACTTCCAAGCATTTTTTAAAATTCTACCCAGGCTTAAATTTATACAAACATCGGTTTTGAACAAAAAATACTTAAATTTGAAAGAAAAAAAATGCAGCTATTAATCATTTTAAAAATACTATTCATTGAAAGGTATTATGAGTTAAAATACAGTGTCTGGGAAATGTCTGAAATACTCAGAAATAAAAGTCAGTTTGACCCCATAATGAAGTTTAAACCAGATCTCGCTAACCTTGCGAGAACCTAAAGTAACATCACAGAACAGTAACAGCTGCTCTAACATTAGTTGGTTATCGAGGAACATGTGGGAAAAGTTATTTTATTATTGGACAGAGATACATTTCCAGCAGTGGAGGGGTTGTGTTTAAGGTTTCCTGTACCTTTAGCTACGACTGCTTTTTAATGAACATACATTTCTGCTCCAAGTGATCCTAAAAAGTTATTTAATTTGCATGACCCTTGTTTTAAGTTACATTGGATTGTTTTATGATATAGAACATTAGCTTAGGGGGCCTCTTTACATTTTTTAGCCCAGTGCCCCCAGATTGTAGTACCACTGCTAAATGTATAAAAATGACCTAAAGCTCCTGAACCCGTCAGATCATACACAATAATAAAAACTAGATTTGTTTCACTAAAAGGACTTCAATTTTAATCGACTTGCATGAACACACACACAAAAAAAAACAAAAAAACATAAAACTGTCATCTGGATCCAAGGAGCCAGCTGTTCCACTTCTCTTTGAGAACTTTCCAGCCTCATCCCATACTGTCTATCATGGCCTTGCCCGTCGTTGAACTTTCCACTCTTTATCTTACGCTACCTTTGGTACCCGATGTGTAGAGAAAGTGCACGTGTGTGTGTGTGTGTAGTCCTTAACCAAACAAAAGCATCACAGAGTTCCAGGGAATGTTATCTCCGCATAGGCCTGCAAAGTTATGTAAATGTGCATGCAGCCTGTGGGCCAACCTTCAGTGATCTACTGCATTCGCGATACGATGCATCACTATGCTTAATGCAAATGTTTTCTACCCTAAGGGTGAGTATGAGCACACATGCGCAGGCTGTCTATGCCCCCAACAACTGTTATCCTTTTAAAAAATGTACCAATTTTTCATGCAATGTATAGATTTCGTTTGACGTGACGGTCTACGTTTAAAAAAACGTCACGCAGAAAAGCTGGAAACAATTAATTTACTGCAGAAACACCACTTTTTTCCCCCTTGATTATCATATGGTGATAGATTTATGAACAGTGCATTTATGTGCTTTTAAATCACTTGATTAATCTGTTTTATTTTTGAAAGTGATGTGAACAGTAACCCTGGTTTCCGTAACCAGGCGATGGGATAGGAGTCCCGCTGGTTATTTTGATATGTTAACGCTGTAGCCAACTTCTTCATCACTAGCATGACAAAGATGACAGAAACTGTAGTGCAGGAGGGGAGACCTGAGACCCGGTTATCTGGCTGTTCGTGCATTATGTATGCGGGCGTGGCCACTACAGTGTGTTACAACAGCGACTTCCTGTTTGAAGCCGATTAGAAACCTGGAATAATTGGAGCCAAACCAGTTTACTGAATAACCACTAGGCGACTTAATGTACATTTTCTTCCGTGGTCCATTTTACTGAACATCCTTTTTTATTTCCAATCTCTTGCAAATCTAAGCAAGAGTCCTTTAAATGCTTCTAAATTTTTCCAGAGTGCAAGCTTAGCAGCAGAGATTCCTAACGACCATGAAAACGCTCGTGTTGGTTGACCTTCGCTGATCCACAATAGAGTCTTCCAGATCTTAAGTCCTGCTTGTTTTCCAGCTAATTCTCGCCCACAGTCTGCTGATTAGCCGGATCAGCTGGTTTCAGGTGAGTGAACACATCCGATTTCCTTTGGCTTTTGTCTGCATTCACGGTTGCACCAAAGCCCCACCAGGTTCACGATAACCTGGAGTTTTAGTCCCTGTGTTGATGTTCTTTTGAATAGCGTAACTCCTCAACCATTTACGCAATTGACATAATTCCAGCGGAATCTGAAGGGGAATTATGGCGTAGAAAACATGGTGGGTGGGACTTAAGCTCCCTGCTCCGCTCCATTTTGATGCATCCACTTGTAGACAAATAGATCCATGTACACCTTCATTTTCCTTGTCTGAGCTGGTATCTGGCTCTAAACTGTACGGCTGAATAGCTCTGTTACTGCTCGCCATTTTTGTTCCACCTGTAATGTTAGGTTGGGGGTGTGAGGGCTTGAAAGTTAGCACACAGCTAGCAAACAAAGCTGGTAAACAGAGAGTTCTCAGCTGTGGGTGACAGGAAGAGGGCCCCAAGTTGCTCCATGCCAACGGTGCCGCCCACAACTCAGAGGCAAATTTGATGAATTAGTGCCGCTCTACAGAAACTATGTCCTGGAAAACAAGACAGGATTTCATAATCATAATTAAAAGACCACTGGGAACACTCTGAAAATAGATCAAAAGAGGATTGGAGTGGGATTTTAACCTTTCCCTTAATGAGATGCTGCTGTAAAGCTCTTGTTCTTCATATTAGGCCTATCTGAAAGATGGTTTGTTTTCCAACTCTTTAACATCGGAGATGAACCCTAAATAAAACCCACTCTTTGAACTATTATAACCTTTTTACCATATTCACAATCAATGTGAATCAGCAGACTCTGACGTGGAGAAAAGAGGCATGAAGTGTTGCATATCTATGCAAAGCGGCTTTTCTCTGCATCAGAATCATCCGATTTACGTTGATTGCGTACTGTAAAGTGTTCCATATCAGCACAAAGCTGCTTTTCTCCACTTCAGAATTTGCTGGAGTCATGTTATTTGCATAAACAATTGAAAAGTTACGGTAGTTCAAAGAATATCAACACTGGATCTAAAGCTCCGATTAGGAGTTCTAGCAAACTGTGGACTTCCGTCACCAGGATGAACAGACTTTCCAGTCCTCCAAAGTAAAAGGTGCAGACAAAGCCTCACTTTGACCTGGAAAAGGTTCAAGAGCATAATGTGAATTACTACAGTGGTACGTCACGCGTGCAGACAGCACAGACAGCTGTTTTGCAATGGCTTGATATGAGCACGTGCCATGGGCTCGCTCCAAACTGTCACAGGACATCATCAGCTGAACTTTTCTTGTTGTTTTTTTGTTCCGATCACTTGAGGTGCGACTAACTGGGGAAGGGTGCAAAGCCAGAATGACACATGGGCTCATGACAAAGTGATGCCATTCATCCTCCTCTTTTGATTTCCTCACTTATTCCATTTTAGGCCTTTCTTCACTTTCTGGGTGTCTGGGATGCCTCCCGTTTCCCCATTGCTCTAATTACTGACTGACTAAACTGTGTCAGCCTGAAGAAACGGTTCTGTTTCACAGGTCCACTTGCCCCGCGACTGTAATGTGATACATTTCATCAGGGACACATAAAACCAGACGCTCCGTTTCTATGTGGCCTCATCAGAGCCTCTGTGTCAGCTGGGGTGGGGGTATTTTTAGTTCCACCATGCTTGCCTTGTGGTGGCCACATCATATTGGTGAGCCAATGGCTGAAATCGATCTGGGTTGAGAGGGTGCTTCTCTGCCAGAGGAATCTGAGTTTGTGCGGCCTCGTGCCTCGGTTCCCCACATGGCGTGCACTCTCATCTAGTACCTTGAAATCATGCTGACCATAGCATTGTGATATGAAAGGTAAGGTCTTTTCTGAAGATCTAGTGAAGGAATCTGCAACCTGATGCTCTGGAGCTAAGTGTGACTCTTTTACCCCTCCACTGTGACTCTTTCACACCATTATTGTGGCTCTCTTACCCCATCCACTGTGGCTCTTTTACCCCTTCATTGTAGCTCTTTTCCTCCTCCATTTTGGCTTTAATAAAGTCTGACTGATGGACTTATCTCTGACATTTTTGTCTCGCTAAATGTGCCTAATAATTCTGTGTTCCTTATAGACAGTATGGCATAGGTTCGAAAATAGATCATTCATTGATGGTGCACCTTATAATCCGGTGCGCCCTTTAGTACATAAATACAGTAAATCAAAATCGGTGTCTGATTTTCCTAAAGGTTGAAGCAAGACTTTGTGGCTTCTACTGGGTTAGGGTCAGTGAGAAATTGACCCAAACGGCTCTTCAAGTCGTGAAGGCTGCAGAACCCTGATCTCCAATATTATGGTTTCAGTTTTAACCTCAAAACTGTTCAACCAAGCTAAAAACACAGGAGTTTGTGAGAATGCAAACATTTTCAGAGTCAGTGCTCCTTCTCCTGTGCAGGTTGCAGCTAAAGTTGGCGTGTGCAGCGAGCCAGCCAGGTTGCTGCATGGATTACTGTCTGGACTCAGCATTATGCAACCCTTCAGGTCTCTTGTCAGTCTGCTAATCTGGCAGGCGCATTGCATAACTATTCATTACCCTCTTCGTTCCTTCACTTTCTCACTTGTTTTTTTTTTTCTCACACATGTTTTTTCTTTAAGCGCCTCCCCCCGTTTGTATAGATAGTGTTGCCCAGGGTCATGCTCGTATACATGTGTAGGCGTAACCCTGTGCAAGCGCGCGCGCGTACAACCAGCAGAGAGGTCCGTGCAAGCCACAACAACTCATGAAAACTCCCAGCGGCACGCCTCTTTCTCTCATAAGGTTTCATTTCTCATAAACCTTTATTGCATTGTTGCTTTGTTTTGCTTTTGTACTTTCAGCGAAAGGGAATTCAAAAACAAAAATATGTTTGCGTGATGAAGTCATCCCAGTTTTTTTTTAGCACACACATATCCACAAAAAGGCTGAAGTTACTGAGTTATTATTGTTGCTATTGTATCTTCAACACATTGTATACTGACATTACTACCCCATGACTCAACAGGTTGGTGTAAACACAGCATTAGGCCAAAGTTTGGACACGCCTAACGATTCATTTGAAATATGCGCTCAGTCTTTTTCACAAATTCTCCATGACAGCTAAAAGTGATCTCTCTTTTACACAGAAATATAATCCGGAGGAGAGATTTGTGACATTGAAAAGTGTCCTTGGGTGCAATGTATTCTGTGCTTTATGTTAATTGAGAGGTGTTTTCAAATGCAAACAAGTACTGAAATACAGGGGCACTGCAAGAAAAAATTGGGGTCAAGGGCAAAAATAAAAATCCATGTGGGTCCCCCTCAACTTGCATTGGAAAAAGTGGGATTTTGAACACATGAATCCAATAAATAAATGCTCAAACACAATAAAAGGACATGTATGCAATAATTCTTATTTAAAACAAAGTACTTTTCCAACAATATTACAAATGAAACTATTCAATCAGCAATGCTATTTTAAAAGCAGAAAAAAACAAACGACTAAAAAAACAACAAAAATATTGAAAACATTTGGAATAGAAAAGAGAGCTCTGATGCTGTTTATGTAAGGAACGCTTGGTTAAGGTCAGCGTTAGGGGTGTGTCCAGCTTTAGGCGGTTCTGCAGCAGCTAACAACGGTTGTGGCAAATTTTCCGCAATAGCAGGGCTGTAAACATTGAAACTTAGTTGGCCCTCGGGGGCCTCTTTGTTGCCTGGAACCATAAACCTTTACCTGGCTGTGTAAAATCAATGAAACCGCATCAATTTTTCCGCTTTATGGTTCTTTCTTTTCTTCTTTTTAAATGTGTTATGCAGGAAACCATTGCTTGAGTATTAATAAGTGATGACACTCCCAAGGCTTAATCTATTTTTCTTACTATTACTACTATGAGATATATTAGACGATTTGATGCAAAAACGTGTCCAAGGACACATTGGGATTTGAACTCATAGCAATTGGTACACACTTTGTTTAACCCAAGGGCTGATGCCACTGCTATTGTCTTTTATAGCATACTATACTTAAACAAGTACAAACTGTTAAATCCTGTTTGCACAACAACAGTTTGTGTTGTGTTCTATGCTCTGTTTACACGGCAACATTTGCTTACCTGACCTTAATTGACGCTTTGTCACAGCCTTCAGTTTTTCTCTATTGCAGCAATCGTTGTGAATATACGTATGTATAACGATTGCTGCAATAGGTGGAACAGAAAGAGCGCATTACACTTTCAGTCAAACGTCCACTCTGACACATGAATAACACCAGGGAACTACAGCGCTGTGCTCCCGGTGCTGTCGGGCTTTATCAAGTGTCCTTCAATAAAAATGTGTCCATTTATACCATCAATTAAAAAAAGGGAGTGAAACTTCATTTTACAGTTTTTACTTTTTTCTTCTTCTTTTTCTTTCTTTTTTGTTTCGTGTTTTTCTTCTTTGTTTGTGGAGAGATCCAGAGTGCTAAGATGAATGTCACAACATTGTTACACCACTGGGAACTGGTTGACTGGCTTTTGCGATTAAGCCCCTGCAAAATTGCAATTCAAATGTTTTTATGCTGTTGTGCTCACTCAGTCGTATATATATATATATATATATATATATATATATATATATATATATATATATATATATATATATATATATATATATATATATATATACATATATGTATGGATGCTTTAGCTATCTATCTATCTATCCATCCATCCGTCCGTCCGTCCGTCTATCTGTCTGTCTGTCTATCTATCTATCTAGGCAAGGCAAGGCAAGTTTATTTGTATAGCACAATTCGTACACAAAGTAATTCAAGGTGCTTCACAAAACAGAAAAATGCATTCAAATCACAATACATCATAGGAATAATCAACGTAAAATTTACTTTAAAAGAAAAGATAAAATTAGAAAATTGGTTTAAAAATAAAGGAAGGAAAGGACAGAAAAGTGCAGATAGGACCTTTCAGTCATATACACGGCTAAACAGAAATGTTTTAAGTCTAGATTTGAACATGAACACAGAAGAGGCCTGTCTTATGGCTTCAGGGAGGCTGTTTCAGATTTTAGCTGCAGAATATTGAAACGCTGATTCCCCTTGTTTAGTTCTGACTCTGGGAATCAACAGGAGGCCGGTCCCTGAGGTCCTCAGAGTGCGAGATGGTTCATATGGCACTAACATGTCAGAGATGTACTTTGGTGCGCGGCCATGGAGAGACTTGTACACAAGCAGAGCTGCTTTGAAGTCTATTCTTTGAGGTACAGGGAGCCAGTGCAGAGACCTGAGCACAGGACTAATGTGATCATACTTCCTAGTTTTGGTCAGGACTCGAGCAGCAGCATTCTGAATGTACTGAAGCTGTTTTACAGCTCGTTTCTCTCATATCTATCTATCTATCTATCTATCTATCTAACATTTTTACTTTAAGTACTCTTCTTACGTCCAGTGGCTCAATCCACTTAAATTCCCATTCCCGTCTTAATCGGATACCTAGACTAAAGCTTTAAATCCCCCAGGCCCCTGACATTGACACTATCACTATGGTAAGGGGTGGATAGGGAGGTTGGAGATGGTTCTAACTGGGCAGAAGTATTATTCCAAATACAAGAGGGACTTTATTACTGAAGTGCTGCCATTTAATGCTATAGAACGCTTGCTTCTTTTCTTGGTGAAAGATCTGAATTTCAGTGAGAACTTTTAAATTTGTCATAGGTGTCGGAATAATTGGAAATGTGACACGGGTTCAAGAACAAGCTGAACACACGTTTTTGGATGCAGATTTAGCTGATGGTGTTCACGCTGGACGAGCAGGGAGAAGTTTTCTTTCTTTTTCTTTTGCTACTATTTGCTCCCTACAGTTGGAAGAGGCTTGTCGAAGTGGTACAATCCTTGTGAATCTTGTTCCAGGCTCTTGGTTTTTGTTTGAAAGACTTGGTGTCATATAATTTCAGAAGGGAACAAACCAAAATTATTAAGTACTCTTTCATGATCAGTTTTCAAATGGTTGTTTTTTTTTTTATAAATTAAAAGGAATGCTACTCATACGGCACTACCAAATCAGGATGCCATATTGGTCAAAGTTCAGATTGGTTTAACTTTTAATGCACATTCAGTGGCTACGCCTTTTGAACGTAGAGCTCGAAAACGGCCGTAGAAACTTGCATGCGAATTTTGATCGCAGATGCTTAAAATGCACATTTACGTAGACATTTCATTTAAAGTGGCCACGTGACCATGCATTGGCGAGGGCGATATAAATCTAGCTTTTGTCCACTCCCAAAAGTGCAGTGTGAAAGCGAAGCAAACCCCCAAAAGTATTAAAAGCGTAACATTTTTAGCTAATTTAGGCAAATTTTATGGACCCTGTGTCCAGTACTAAAACTCCCTGTCAGAAGCTAATTATCTAATATAACGGCACTTTGAAATATGAGATATTTCATACAAAATAATAACATTTGGTGAAATTCATTTGGTTTAGTAAAACTGTATCGCTTTTATCCCCATGAATCCATTTAACATAGATAGTAGTTAAATTCTAACTAAAATCCTACAAACAAATCCTTCAGTATTTCAGTTTCTCCCTTAATGATAAGGTTTTTTTTTTTTAACTTAATTTGAAATTAGCCTTAGGGCTAATCAAAAAATATCAATAAAATGTCTTTATTGCACAGTAAAAAGAGAGTAGTTTATATTAAGCAGTAAATTGTGGAAACCTCAGAGGATTAAACAAGTCGTTAGATTTCAAAAACAGGATTTTCCTGGTTTTTGGACCATATTGGAAATTGTTGATGTATATTCTGTCTCCAATTAAATCTGGCAGCTGGATGGAGAGCCTTTTTGCTGGTGTGATGAGCTATCAGTGACATGAGCCATAGAAGATCTTGTCCTCACTTTGGACACTTTGGTCTGTGCCTCAAGTGACCTGATTGGCTGGGCGACTGGAATTGTGCTGACGGTGTGTCTTTGAAGACCCAGTGCTGTCCCAGATGTTTGTCCGTTCAGCAGTCTGAGGTCCACAAAGACACAAGCAAACCCACCCAAAGAAAACCAAAGGCTGCACGTATGGTACATGATGTGCTTGTTTCCCCGTCCTTCTTTGCGGCAGTGGCGTCATTACTTATTCAGCAGCGTGGCTAATAGCCACATGTCACTGCTGGGCTCCGGCGCATTGTGCAGAAACTGAACCCCTTAGAGACCTGGACCTATAGGTCCCGATGCTATGACACGGCGACAATGGCAAAACAAAGCCGCATGTCACTCCTGACACCAGAACAATCAGCAGCCAAACCTTTCGACACCGAGGTCCTTCACACCTGAGTGCTCCTGCTGAAATAAAAGTTAAGTGCAGATTGTGGACAAAGTTGTTTCGGCTCCTTTTGGCGTCATTAGGGACAGCAGAGAGCGTTCAAGGCTGGGAAAGGGGATGACCGGCAGCTCCAACACAGCCAAGAAATCACCCCCTAACCAATCATGCTTCTATCAAAAAAGTACTTCAATTCATTGGCAGGAACTCCAACAAAATAAAGTCAACTTAGTCGCCAATCTTTTCAAGCAACGGATGTCGCTATATTGGAGCCAAACCACGTCAGTACTCTGAGTTGGTCTGAGTCAACGTTTCTATGTCAACCACCTTGCCAATCAGGATGAAGCTTGTTGAAAGTCCGCACCTCTACTACCTGAAAGAGGGCTCGGAGGAATATGTCAATCAAACGTTCACATACTTTTATTGAGGCATCTGATTGGTCAGTTTATGTGTGGAGTTTGTGTGTTCTTCACAAGTGTGGGTTCTCTGGTTTCCTCCCACAGTCCAAAAACATGCTTCATGGGTTTCATTGGGGATTCTAAATTGGCCTCTCATGATCATGTGAGTGTGGAATTGGCAAACCCTCCCCACCTTCATCCATCCGTAGTTGGGTAGGCTCCATGAACCCTGTGACCCTGAAGTGGAATTGACTGGTATAGAAAAATAGAAGGATGTTTGAGCTAATCTGAAATGTCCCTATAGTTTCTGTCCAGTCTTCAATCATTTGCACTACTTTGAAACAATAATTTTTTTGACCTTTGATTGACAGATGAGCAGTGAAACAGCAAAACCTAGATGTTTTCATTCACCCACGCACACACACATTCACACAAGATGGCGGCCGCAACTGGTGCTCGGTTAGCATTGCGCTTGCACAGTTGTAAGGTTCGCTCACTCAGTTCATGAATACACTCGCTCAGTTATCTTTGCGCTCAATCAATTAAAGTTTAGTTGGGTTTTCTTATATAAGTCAAAAATTTCAAGTGTTTGTTTAATCATTTAACCCTATAATGCCCACTACATGAAAGAATTCAAAGAATTATCAAAAACATCTTTGGAATTAAGATGTGTTTCAAAACCTTTGATAAAATCCACAAAAAAAGTTTTGCAATAACATTTTTTTAATGAGAAACTGAAAGTATAAATTCTGAATAATTTGATGATTTGCTCACAACAATATTAGCCTAAGCTGCAAAAATGTTGACATGAGTGAAACAAGCACCTTATTTACCCACTGTCTCAAATTTGATCCACACATTTTTTAATATTGTATTACTGTATCATATTATCAACACATTTTCGATTCTTTCAATACAGCTAGAGGTCATTAAACAAATCAATAGATGAGTTACTTTCATCATAAAGTTGTTAAAAATGATCTAAACCTTCCCCGCCAAAAGTGTTTCTGTGATTTCAAACCCTTCTACTGCCCCTAGTGGAATGATGATGAACTACAGGACAGGAAACATGACCAAGTGATATATCATTGGTTTTTCAAGAAAGTTTGGTGCATGCTAATGATGTAGGGGGCAGCTGCTGGGATTGTGTGACCTTTTCAGGTGCTGTAGTGTAACAAAAGCAAATACAAAAAGACTTTTCTTAAAATGCTGTACTGTGTCTTTAGGCTTAAGAAAATGTGATCAGGCACTATGAGGACAGAGAGCAGAGGGCGGGAGAAGGGCACGGAACAATTTAAAGACATTTAATCCTCCAAACAGGATGATGGGTCATACTTGAATGATGTCAAGTGGAGCTTGAATGGACAAAAAAAGAGCTGCTGTCAATTGGCTAAAAGAACAAAATCTGTTTTCCCTTCATTTACTTTTGTTTAGGAGGTGAGAAAACAGGTCGTGGAGGTGCAATAAAGTGTCTGCCACATTCCACACCGCAGACGCACGTGACTCTCAATGCCGCGCACCATCTTGCCCCACAAAATACGCCAGCGACTGCCAGAGCCTCTCACTTTTCCGATCCTCATGCTTTTTCAGATGGAGCTGCAGATGGATTGTGGGTAATTTCAGAGGGCCCCTGAACCGCGTGTACTTACTGCCAGGAATATTCACAGCTTACCATTGAGTGACAGACTGCTCGTTGGCGTAGCAACCATGGAAGGAAGTGCTGGTCATTTTCATCTTCAAAGAGGGTAAACGTCCTTTTTTTCTTCTTCATCTTCCAAACCTCCCAACGTTTCAATCAAGCACTTTTCTTCCCCCCTCTTATTTGTTCTTTCATCTTGGTGGCCGTGTACTTCATAAAGTTCGAAACATGTTTTTAAGGTTTGAAACATGTTTAAAGTTATATTTAAAAATCTCTGAGCAAAGAAGGTGGTCTTCATTTTAGGGTTCTCCACATCAAAGAAGTTGTGACCTTTCTGATGATGCCTCAAGTTAGGCTTTGTATGGTTTTTGAAGACCCAAAATGGTGTTTTTGGTGTTTTTAACATGTTCTTCTGGTATTTTTCTGATGATGGAGGACAAATACTAAGAAAATTAAGCTTAAAAGTGCATTTCTGAGTATTTTTCACAATAGCAGGATAATCATAACTCAAAGATCAAAAGGAACACCTTTACAATAGATCAGAAAGATGATCAGAGTGTGTCTTTAACTAACATGAGAAATATGTTATAATATCATTGATATACAATTTTCAGACAAAATCTTCATCTATTGATATTTTCGATGAATTTGCATCTTATTAGCTTAACTCTAGTTGTTAAACATGTTGCCATTTTATAAACCCATTTTGACTTTTAATAAATAGAAAGCAATGGAATAAAAAGTGTTTCCTCTGAGCAAATAGTAGAAAATTTAGGCAAAAAGACAAAAAAAGTTTTACCAAATAGCATGTATAGATCTTAATTGCCATACTCCCAAACAAGTTGTGTTTGTTTGTGTTTTTAAAGTCTAATAAAGTAGTCCCTTAAATCAAACACATCTCTGAGGTGCAAATGTTTTCAGGGTGGGACTGTTCATTGAAATGAATTTGTGAACTGAAGCCAAATCAGGTACCTTTTTCCACCCTACGGGCGCCGCCATTTGGAGCCAGACGACATGAGTACGCTTATTAGGAGGCCACACCCCTCTCTACTGAAAGAGGCTTGGGAGAAGTTGTCAATCAAACGTTTGAGGTGGGGACCAGCGGGCACCACATGGTTTCACTGAGGCATCTGATTGGTCATTTTGTAACTTGAATGACTTAAATAAATAAAGAAAATAAAGAAAAAATATCATGATAAAGATTAACAAGAAGATGTTAGGAAAATGCATGGAAGTCTATGGGATTTTTGGCTTCTTGGAGCCAGCAGGTACTTCCTATTTTCAACATGAAGGGGGAGGGGTCAAGATGTCCAGTGATACACTGTCTATGGTTTTTCATCAAGGCCCCTAGTGGTTACTTGTTTACCTGCATCTCACTTAATTTTAGTTTTTAAATGAGCTTCAATCCGTTTTTTTATTTTTGAGTTTGAAAATACCAGCTTCATAAATGGACTTGGTTTCACATCAAGTCGATTAGTTGTTACTTGTTTACCTGCATCTCACTTAAATTTTAGTTTTTAAATGAGCTTAAATCCGTTTTTTGAATTTTGAGTTTGAAAATACCAGCTTCATAAATGGACTTGGTTTCGCATCAAGTCCATTAGTTGTTACTTGTTTACCTGCATCTCGCTTAATTTTGTTTTGAAATGAGCTTCAATCCGGAAGTACAAACATCAGATTCTTTTTGTTTTTAGTTTGTTTTATGAGACTTTTCACATCAGCTTTGTAAATTCAAACTTTTCGAACACATGCAGTGAGAACAATGCAAAAATCATTAACTAACAGAATTATTTGAACTGTTAAACTCAGTTTATTATCCCAAAACAATACTGCTGAAAACTTAAACACTCAGATTTTATGCTGGCATATTTATACTTTAACTATAACTTAAGATGCATGTTGCAACAGTTTACATCGTTTTGTTTTGCTAATGTTCTTTACTCAAAACGCACGGTAAACAAAGATTTATTTCTACCATCAGACCCACAGATGAGTGATGTCTTTAAAGTGGTTCGATGTAAATAAAAGATTTAAGAGGCAACCTTCCGTCACTTTCAGTGTTTTTTATTTGTACTAAATATTGTAACACAAAATTGACAATTGGAAGAGCTGCATATCTAATTTTGTAAATTAAGTAAAGAAATTTAGTTGAAAATGAAAAATAAATTCTGAAAGATCAAAAGTAAAACACATTTAAATAATATGCAATCTTAGTATCAGTGCAATTCAAACAATTTAACACAGTTTGACTATAATCAAACTTATTAAACTTATAAAAAAGCCCAAATATGTATGTAATGTATTTGGATTATGTTAGATACCAAACCTGACCCTCAGCAGAACAAAGAGCACACATTAGTATTTACACATTTGGGTCAGACGGCTGCTGGTGTCAACAAACAGAGGAGGTTACTTAGTTGCTGTACACATACGATAAAATTGTAGCAACCAGGGAACAGCTGATCCTGATTAATCAAACCCACACCACAGAAAAATGCATTTCTGCAGTCAATTTTCCAGTTTGTTACACAAAATAAATGTCTAAACCTTGTACTCTTTAAGTATTTCTATTTCAAAAAGGTTTTATAAAACATGGGGAGCTTTCGTATTGGGCTGTATGGTCCACACCACTTTGTTTCCTTAGAGGAGAACAAACCACCTGCTCTCCTTGAAAACAGAAGACATGGTAAAATTACACTGAGGATCCCAATAATGAAAATCCAGCAGACACAAAAGTGAATCAAGTTGTTTTTTTACCCCCAAAGTGGTTCATCCTCATTCCATTTTTGGTTCAGTCTAAAGATTTCTGTGTGTATAACCAAAGGAAGTTTCAATTTTTGGATTTTCCGCAAAATACTCTGCAGATGACACTGCACTTACATGAAATATCTGGATTTAGTGTCAAACTGTAACACAACTTTATTTTAACACTTTATGACCACCAAGTTAGTCAGGAAAATGCCTCCACCCCAATCTCCACCACCGCCTGTCATAAAAGGCTGGCATTGTGTACCTGAATCTGTGATTCTGTTAGATGGAAGCTAAACTATAGTAACAAATCACCTAAATCATCATTTCAACAACATTTGGAAAACTAAACTTAAAAAAAAAAGAAAATAAATTAACATCTGTGTGGTGTTAAGAATAATTATCACAGAAATAGCTGAGATAATTATAAACATAACCCTGGTGAATCCAAGAACAATTTTCTTTTGGGTTTTTAAAGTTAATTTGACTTTTTAAAAATCGATTGTTCATTTCGGGAAGCAGCAATTCACAGCAGCCGAAAAAAAAAAAAGTAAGTTTGAAATTACGTCAGGTAGCCATCAGGGCCAGTTTACAAAGTCTTTAATTACAACTTTTAAGGCCTAAATTTACAGAAAAAAATTAAAAACTAAGTTGTATAGTTATGACTTTAAAAGTCATTAGCTAAATTTATGACCATTATCTCGTAAATTTAGAAGAAAAAAAGTCATACATTTATGAGAAAAAACACCAAAGTTGTCTGTTTATCAGAGCCTAGCTTGAAGATGAAGGTGTGGAGCATTGTGCGAAGCCGTATGTCCACATAGGTTTCAAAAACAAAGACATTCAGAATCTTTTGGCGTCTCTTTCAACAAAAAACAATAAAGAGGAACGCATTTTATGCATTAAGCATTAGCATAAGAACGTAAATGCCGAAAACTGGACCTCTTCAGTCGGAAGCGTCAAACAAACTTGGAGGAGATCTTGTCTGTGGTGGAGGTAGAAAGGATTAAAGTGGACAGCTGCAGGGATACAGATGGCTTCATCAACGAACTGCAGGGATCCTGCAAGCCACCAATCAATAAATAAAACATTAATTAATTGTAAATCAAACAAAGGAACTTCCAAACATTTTTAACGTTATAAATAAACATTCTGCTTACATGTTCAAATCCAAGACAGTTTGACCAAATTGAGTTTAGTCTGTTCACTTGCTGGACTATATGCTCACTTTGACTTAAAGCTTCTAAATTTATGACTTTAAATCTTACTTTTTTATTTTTTTTGGTGGCCCTAATACATATGAAATAAATAAATACGTTTTTGTTTTTTTTAACTTAAAAAAAAGAAACAAAAAAAGCGCTCAAATTTGACCTTGTAGATTGGTTAAACCCGGTCTGCTTGTGAATAGAGGAATCTTAAAACCACACTAAACTGAGGAAGTCTGACTTAACCCTTGTGCTATCCTAGGCACTTTACCGTTGGGAGTTGGGTCATCTAGATTCACTAGACAGAGCTCTGAACCTTTTTTTTTTCAATTTTTGTGATCTTTCACTGGTTCAATGGATTACATGAAATTTTTCCACCTTTATCCACCTTTGTCACGGTAGGGAGAACACGCCAAAGTAAGGGTGGGGTCATCCAAGATAGCACAAGGGTTATAAAAAATATCTAAATAAATAAAAGAACTATTTTATACATTTTAACTGGCTCATCTATGGGACTCCTGGGCACACACATGCATACACGCACACGTGCCTGGACGCGGTCGCAGTTAAACGTATACTCAAATATGCCTGCCATCAGATAGAGGGGTGTTACTGTGCCGACTGGTGCCAACTATTTCCAGAGTCTCTCAGGTGATTAGGAAACTTTGATTGCGGTTATCGTGAACTTTCCACAACACGGAGAATACCTTGACTTTCACAGGCCGTGTTTGTCCTCGCCCCACCACCGTGCTGCTGTGCAAACAGTCCGCCTCAGATTTTTCTGCCCTTTTATTTACTTGTTTTTCCACTTCAGACCCTCAACTGCAAAACGCTGCACGCCCTTGTCAACCTGTCCCGGTTATGTCTTCATCGGGAAGCTGCTGCAGCAGGAGCTGTGGATTTGTTGTGTTCCACTGGAGACCCTACAGTTGATTTGATTAAACGAAGCCCTAATAGACGGCGTGCTGTGTTTTGACAAATGAATTATTTGCGCTGCAGGTCCCCGTTCTCTTTAACTTCTTATCGGAGTGCGGAATTAACCCCAGATTAAGATAAGCTGTGACTTTCCGCTGTTTGACCACTCTGTTGCAAGGCGACCGCGGTTGTTTGATCTTTTCTCTTTCCACTGGGAACCATGCCACATGTGACCCCAGCAGGTAAGAAAGAAAAAACAAAAACAAAAACAGAGGACATTTACGGAAAAACACGAAGGAGGTCACAGTCTGGTGTCAGCGTGAGGAATGCCGTGTTTGTCTGGAGGTCTCTTGCCCTTTGTTTCGGCTGTCAAATCATTAACAGACACATTCTTTTGATCCTGTCACCTGGTCACTTTCCGGAAGCCATCAGACCGCCTGCTTCTTTTTAATCGTCCAAGGAGCCAATCTTCAGTGTGGAAAATTACAAGGGGGGGAGGAAGTCATTTGGCCATTTTAGCATTCTTCTGTCCTAATACGTTCCGAGTATTAGCACGCACAATGGAATGAAACCAGTCGCAAGTGTGCTTTGATATGTGCCTCATAAAAAGTACTTTGGCAAACAGGAACACAAACACACATGGATTAACATGGCAAAGCAGTTAAGGACATGAGGTCAAACTTGTGCAAAAACTTTTATGGAGAAAGTTTTTACACATATTTGCCGATTTGACCCTTTGATACCAGAGATGTCGCCTGCAACACCTAAAAAAACCACACACACTTTGACAATCATTTACGAGATCAATGGAAATCAGCTGAGTCTGACTAGGAGAAAAATTGCTTTTCATTTCTGCCTTTCACCGTTATGAAACACTTTGGGTGTGTCCAAAACCGGGGGCTGCATCCTTCAGTGGCCGCGGTCTTCCTGGGCGACGTTGCTCTGGTCCTTCGTCAAGCGGGTAGGCCGGATGTTAACGGCTATGAATTTGGATGAGTCTAGCCTTTAGGTAATTCCAGACGTTACATCGGCGAAAGCCCTGTCGCCTAGCAACCGTGAGTCCCAAACAGAGAGGACTAGTGAACCAGGTATGGAGCCCCAAATCTTCTTGGCTTATTTGATCCAACTTTTAATCTTGGAGGTGTAATTATAAAAAGGTGTCAAGAAAATCTCTGGATTTGGCCGCAATGCATCTTGGGATATGGTCAGCATAGAAGGATATACCAGACCAATCCTTGAAATCGGAAAAAAAAGAAGGCCGGATTTGTTGGAAGGAGTCGTTGAATTTGGACAGCACTTGCTGCGACGTTGTGACATAAGCAGTCTACAAATGCAACCAGGAGGAATGGCATTCTCAAATTTGGACATAGCCTTTATGGGCATGTTTAAGTGTTCCAAACTTTACGTTCATAAAATGTTGTAGTACAGCGCAAAGCCACTTACTCCATGTTGCGTAAAACAATTCACTGCTCAAAAGTAAGGATGTTCTGATCAGGTTTTTTTTGTAAATCTCCTGATACCAAGTCCTGATCCAGGTTGTCTCTGATTTGTATTTTATTCTCTTAAAATTGATATTGTAACAGGAATATGATCATGAGTATTCACGACTAGCTGAATCTAACCATTTATTCACTTTGGTTGTTTTTGAGAGATTATGAATTTCCTTTTTTATTACTTTTTTCAGGATCTTACACTTTGTAGACGGTCCCTTGGAAGCTGTCTGACTGCAGTCGCTATGTTGGCAGAATAGGAAGAGCCGTCCTCATTACAAAGAAACAAAAACCTGGTCTTTTTTCTGTTGAAATGCCTTTGTAGGTCATTGTTTGAGTTAAGACAAAAAGCAAGAGACACTTGCTGTCAGTTTAACATGTTTATCAAAAGAGTTATGGAGCCAGAAAATCTGAATCTGTGAACATCTTGCTAACGGTTTTTGTGCCCCTCCTGTTCAGACTGGTGCCACATTCTGCTGACCTTTGTGTCAATAAAATGTGGTGATCCGTTCATGATATGCAGACTTCTAGTAAAATGTTTATTTGGAATAAAAAGTTTGAAATATATAGCACTGATTAGAATAAATAAATAAAAAAATCTGATCCCTAATCGGGATGCAGCATCTGATTCCGATTCGGTCTGGACCTTAGGCCTGATTTATGATCAGATGATCAAAAATGATGCATATCAGCTCAAGGCTGCTTTTCTTCACTTCAGAATCCACTGGAAATACATTAAATGCAGAAACAGATAAAAAGTTACATTAGCTGAAGCTCTGTTGTGAATGTGTTTTAAAAAAAAGTAAATATTTGAAATGTTTCACAAAATAATATCCTAAAAAATCTTTTTTGAGTTTTTCTCCCCCAGAAAGCTAGGATTCTTTAGATAAAATGCTATTACAACACAGAGCCACAGACTTTTGTTGATATATTAGTCGATAGAAATCAGAAGGGCATGGGAAAACCCTCAGGGGTCACATGTGTGAAACCTTTCAGAGTCAAGTATCAAATGTGTTAACAGTGCCAGAAGATCTATACAAAAAAAATGAATATCTGTGGTCTCATTGGTATAAACCTGTGACAGATGCAAATAATCATGATTTCTGCTTCAGTTTTAGCCATAAATGAATTTTCAATCAAAAGAAGAACGAACAGCTTTTATATGAGATCAAAGGTTACAAAAGAAAATGTGGAGTTTTGAATCAAGGTGCCAAAAATCCACTCAAAGTTACAGGAGAATTCAGTTTCTTTGCCTGAGGTGTGAGCGCTGACAGACATCAAAGAGTTATTCACGGGACAAAAAAAACCACCCAAACTGTTGGGTTGTGTTTACTTGATCTGCACCTGCACAGCATCGCTTGGCCCTTTTATGAGCTCATCAGGTGGGGTGTCCACTACAACCAACACCCTAATCCAGCCCCTCTCCTCCCCCATCCTCTGTTTGCCTAATGATCAAAGCCTCTGCTCCTTTTGATTCTCTGGCACAATAGGGTCAGTCCAGGTTTGAATTTCTTCATTCATTCTAGTCCATAAAGGCCAAGGCACCGCTCCCTGTATTAGTGGGAAAGCCAAAGGAGAGACCCTGACAAGGTCTCCTCCAGCCTCCAGGCCTTACTGCTGGAAGAAGAAGCTGTTTTAACCCTTGTGCAATCCTAGGCACTTGGGAGTTGGGTCATCTAGACCCCACTGGACAGTGCGCTGAATGTTTTTTCTTCAATGATTTGTGATCTTCACTGGTGTCCATGGATTACATGAATTCCTCTTCACCTTTATCCACCTTTGTCACGGTAGGGATAACTAGTCAATGTAAGGGTGGGGTCATATGATAGCACAATGGTTAAGCATTTTAGAGTTAGCATCAACATTTTCTTTTTTTTTTTTTTATAAACGGAAGTATGCATACATTTGGGAGCCGGTTTAGCTCGTGCTGGTTTGCGGTGCCTTCCCTCCGTGAAACCCAGGTTCGAATCCGAGCTGCTCCCTGTTTCCTTCTCTACCTCTGTGCCGGTCCCAAGCCCGGTTGCCTTGAGAGGGATGCGTCAGGAATGGCATCCGGCGTAAAACATTACCATGCGACTCGTTCGCTGTGGCGACCCCTGATGGGAAGAAACAACACCGAAAGTGAAACAACAACGAAATATGCATACATTTGGAAAATCAAGCATACAAGAAAACTTTCTAAAAACAATACTTGTGCACACATTGACACATAAATGTAGTTCAGCTTCAAAAGCAACACAAAGAGGCATAAAGGTTAGCTAGCCAAGAAGACGTATTCCCTTATATGTAGTCCTTTTAAATTTTTAATGTTAGAAATGTTGAAATTCATAGCCGACAAAATCTTTATTATAGTAATGACCGTTCATGATGGCAAATCGTTTCAATTTTACTAACTAGCTGCAGTTTATCTTAGATTGAGATTGTATCTGAATTCCCACCCTAACCCCTAAATACTAAAAAACTATATACTGTGGGACTGAATTTTAAAAGCTATTCTGACTCCATGCTCATTTTTTTTTTTTTTTAAATGTTGGATATGACGTCCTCGATTTAACAAATATAATTAATATGATTGTTACGACTATTTATGAGTTAACTATCTTCTGAAGATAAAAACATTTATGATTTATTAAAAAAATACATTTAAATACATTTTTTGGGCAAAAATTGTTCCGGCACAATGCATTGTGGTCTATATTTACTGATCTAGTGAGCATCGATGCGCACTGGTTTTTTGCAGAGACTTCTGGGAAACTTCTAGGGCACTCAATTTTGGTATAGTAGATTCGGACAGTGATTTCTGTTTTTGCAATACCAACAGTTTAACTTAGCCTAAATGCAACACTCAACCAGGCAAAAATGTTTAAAAACCAAAGAATGAAACAATGTAGTCTGTTTATATTTCAACAATAAACATGTTAAAAGTGAGAGCTGACGAAATGTTAATTGCAGGAATGATCATTAATTTTGTTTAGTCATTGGACCCCAGTCCACAATGAATCCCCTCCTGTATTCTGAGCCATGTCAGGCTTGACTGTAGCATGACTCTTGGCCCACCAGACTCCCATGAATCCCAGCACTCATTGATGTGAACATCCAGTGTGTTACCAACCAAGGAAGCCTGATCCTTTCCAACCTTGTGCTCCCTTGTGGATTTGTACACCCCATCCCTGTGTGTATGTCCCTCTGGTGGTGACATGACTGGGTTGACAGGGAGTTCAAAATGGGAGGTGTGAAAATCTTGAGTGCAGCTGGGTGCAGCTTTGCAGTGTGCTTAAGCCTGGGTTAATACTTTATTCATCAATGTGTCTTTGAGTGTGTGTGTGTGTGTGTGTGTGTGTGTGCGTGCATGCGTGCACACAGCCTCTGGCATACATGTGCATTATAAACATGTGTATAAGCAACCCTGCCACTAGCAGATGGCCTTTATCCACCTAAACTCCTCATCTGCATGTGATACAGCATGAGTGGCTTTCACAATTGGAACCAATCAACAAGTATCATTGTCATAAGGTTCTCCCAGTTATGTTCAGTTCTTCAGAAAGCCTCCTGATTTGATATCCCAAAGATGTGGATCAAACCACAGGAATTATTAGGAGGGAAGAGCTAATGAATAGAGCATGCATATTCCAAAATATGCCATAAAAAAGACAATATCAGCTATTATAGTAAGTTTTTCACTGGTAAAGGCCTTGTTCTACAGGTCAGTCTACATTCCTGCTCTTACCTATGGTGTTAAGCTTTAGGTTATGCTTGGAAGTACAAGATACCCGGATACCAATGGCAAAACTATTTTTTTAACCCTTGTGCTATCCTAGGCACTTTACCGTTGGGAGTTGGATCATCTAGACTTACTAGACAGAGCTCTGAACCTTTTTTTTTTCAATGATTTGTGATCTTCACTGGTTCAATGGATTACATGAAATTTTTCCACCTTTATCCACCTTTGTCATGGTAGGGAGAGCATGTCAAAGTAAGGGTGGGGTCATCTAAGATAGCACATGGGTTAATGCAGTGGGTTACCTTAGAGATAGAGCAAGGGGTCACTTCAGAATAGCTGCTAGGTGCTATATATCGAGAGGAACCATCCAAGGTGGTATGAGTACCTCTTTCAAATGCCCAAGAAGCCCCTCCCTAGAAAGGTATTCCAGTCATGTCCTACCAGGCAAGACCCCCAGGGCATACTTGGGAGGGCCCATGTCGGCAAGCTGGCCTTACAATAATGGAAATGCCTTTTAGTCCCCAAAGAAGTAGGTTGGACACATCTGCATAGGCCAGAGGTTGGGCAATTCAAGGCCTCCAGGGCCAGTGTGACTGCATGCTTTTTCAGATTACCTAGCCCTGCTCGCGGCTGATTACCTGGATCAGGTGTGTCAAGCGAACTAGAACATGCCAGAGCAGGGAATGTTGGAAAACAAGAAGGAATGCTACCTTCAATGCCCTCCCTTGGCTTAGACTGATGCTCCTGTGACCTATCTTAAGATATGCTACAGATTGACGGTTAGAAGTACGATATACTAACCAAAACATTTGACAGGCTTATTATTAGATTTTCATCCTGGCATCCCTACTTCAGGTCTCCGGTTTTTGAAAGTCAATTTGATTTTTATATCCATCCATCTACTCCCACCTTTTCCAGAGATGGGTTGTGGGGGGCAATCTCTCTCATCATAGAAACTTCCAACAGTTTTGCCCCAAGGCAAACTCCAAGGCACTTTTAGGCCAGCTGAGAGACACTGTCCCTTAACCACATCCTGGATCTTTATTGGGGCCTCTTTCCAGTGGGACATACCCAGAATATCTCCTCAAAGAGGCGGCCAGGAGGTACCCAAAAGACGTGCCTAAGCCCCCTTAGCTGGGTTCTTTCACTACATAGGAGCAGGGGATCTACAACAAGCTCCTCGGAAGTGACAGAGCTCCTCATCTTCTCCTAAGAGAACACCCAGCTACTCTTCAGAAGAAACTCATTTCAGCCGGTTAAAAACAGCATCTTTACTTATTGCTTATGACCATAGGTGAAGGTAGTAACAAAGATGGACTGATTTGGAGCTTTGGCTATTGCCTTGATTGCTTGTTTGACACAACAGATTGATACAGCAATCACATCACTGTACTCCTGCGCCTCTATCTGTTTGTCAATCTCATGATCCATCCTTTCCTCACTGCTGAACAAGAAACCAAGATACCTAAACTTCTCCAACAACCCATACAAGGCAAACAACCTTTTTTTTGGTTGAGATTCCTTTGACTTAGTGATGTTAATTTTAATTCCACACACAATGCTAAACTACCTCAGTGCACAATGAAGGTCCTGGTGCAATTACTCCAGCTGAACATCATTTGCAAAAGGCAAAGATGAAATCCTACACCTTGAAATTCTGTCCATAGAAATTGTGGACGGAACTGGTGACAAAAGGCGTTCCTGCCTGAGTCAACCGTGCACCAGGAACAAGTTCTAATTGATGTAGAAACAAAAAATTGTTTTTGTTCTGGTTATAAGGAGAATGGACAGCTCTTGATGTGGGGATCCCAATCTCATCTTCCCAGAGAACCTCTCACAGAACTTTCTGGGGAACAAAATCAAACGCTTTCCAAAAATCCACAAAGCACATACGGGTTTGATGGGCAAACTCCTCAAAACCCTCAAGCACTCTGTAAAAGGTGTAAAGGACATGTAAAGGTGAACTAACTTTGGAACTTGACATAGCACCTGTTAATGAAGTGAGCCATAATTAAAGTTCAAACTTGGAAAAAAAAAGTGTAAAAATTAGTCAGCAGAAGTCCAATGTCAGGCTGTCCAACCTTCAAACACAAACTTTTTTTTTCTTCTTAAAACTGGTGGATAAAAAGGCAAGAGACCAAACACGGAAAAGGTACAAAGATAATTGAATAGGATGTCATGAAAATAAAAAAAGGTGTCAAAAGAATTAACATAAAACCATAATTTGAAGAATGTTCCCATTTTAAGGGTGGAGTTCTGCATTTTGAACTTGGTTTCATCAAGTAGCTCTTTTAAACTTGGCCCCCAGCAAAATGAACAACACATTCCTAAGTTCAAAGTGCTGAAACCTCTTCAAACTTGCAAGCAATGCTTTACTATCTATAGTATGACAGGACTCTACAGGTATCTGTGGCAAAGCTGTTAATCCTCATGACTGTCATGCAGCCGTTACACTTCATAGTTTCCTTTCCCACATGCAGTACAGGGGTTAAATCAGCATGCTGTCTTCAGGGGAAATATCGCTTAAAAAAAGGGTGGTTCTCCTTTTTTAGTGTGAAGTTATTATAACTAAATCTTTAAGTTTTAAACACTTTTTTTATTTGACCAAATTTGTGCGGGGCTTTGGTTGCTTTTAGTCCTCTCAGAGTTTTATTTGATTCTTTAAGTGTTGAAAAAAAAAAAAACTATGATGGTATGTGAGAGTTGGAAAGTGAATCTAATATGATGAAGCCAGAAAGACCACATCATCTGCATAAAACCAAACTTGGTCCAAAAGAGCTAATCTTAAGCGTTTCACTTAGCTGGCTTCTGTCTGCATTTCAAACACACTAGTGGTCTGAAACAGCTATAGTAGAGCTAATTACACCATCCGTCAATGCAAGAGAACTGTCATGATGTTCATTACAAAATCCTGTTTGGTTTCAAACTTAAGTGGACCAAAACTGCTTGGAAACTACGTGTAGCTACAACAGTTTAAGGGAGTAGTTCCCAAGTACAGGACTAACCAGAAGAAAAAAGGGCTCAAATGCTGTTTCAATATATTCTGCGATTTAACATGTACATTGATTTTGGTTCATTTTTGCTCTTTGGCCCACTGGAAATAACGTTGAAAACTAAAGGCAAACATCTGTCGTGCAGTCCAAGATGTGAATGGTCTATTAATGAAAAATAATTCTCTGTATTTCCCCTAAAACTACAACCACCAGCTAATTGCCATAAAGTAACTGCAATGCTAACAGCTAGTTGATGCCAACTCTAAATGCAACTGTTTATGCTTGGAGTTAGCTTTCCTACAAAGTAACCTGTTAGACCCAAACAATAAAAATATTGTTAATATTATATATTAATATCAAGTCAAGAACAACTAATAAAACAAAAAGCAAATTAAAATTTGTTTTTGGTTTAGAGATGTCATTTTTGTAAAGGAATTTAAAGAGAGGGACCCAACTGCACAAGATGGCGTCTGACGTCATCGGCTGGAGGCCTCCTGCTGGTTTTCCGCAAATCCTTATCTGCTGCTGATTACCTGGATCAGGTGTGTTTAGCCAATAGGGAGCTTCAATTGCAGGTTGGTTGGAAAACATGTAGGACACCGGCCCTCGAGGCCTGGATTATGACAACTCTGCTCTAACCCTGACCCTAATCCTAACTCTAACCCAAAAGTATTTAGAATTGTAGAAAAACTTTTATCAAAGCTTTAAACGTGAAAACTGTAACTGTTAGGGTTGGAAGTTATAATAAAGTTTTTTTGAGTGATATGGGGAATTTCTGGTTCCGCCCAAGACTTCGGATGTTGGTATCTGCAGCCAGGTCCTCTTGAACCTAAATGGTACAAAACAGATAATTATTGTAGTAACATTTAAACGCATTAATATACGCTATATAAACAAGGGATAGTTGTTTGCATGTTTGTGCCAGAATGGAGGCAGCAACATTGTTGCAAAATTGACAAAAACAAGATTATCATAAAATCGGATCTACTTCTATCTTAACCAAAATTCATATTAACCTAGGTAAATCTGTCGGGCATTAATTAAACTTAAAATGAAATCACTTCACGGTTCTTTAACACCACTTATCAGGTTGTTTATGCCGATTAACTAAGACCCATCTGCCAAAACCCACACGTTGCAATAATTGAGGCTCTTAGAAAACCCATGAATACTAACAGGAATCTCTCTGCTCAGTCTGAAACAGCCAAACAACAATAGCCACCATCTAACAGGGTGTTACTGGGAAGAGTGTGTACCGCTGTGGTATGTCTGTGTTATCTCCGTTGACCTCAAGGGAATGGTGTTCATTTGCAAAAGTACAAAGTGTACTAGAGAAAGAAGAAGAGGCGGGATGAAGCAAAAAAGAAAAAAATCAACAAAAAACAAGATTTAATAAGCAATAAAATCTGGATTTGATCTATTTTTTTTTTTTTAGCACTTTCTTTAATTGTACTGAGAGGTTACGTTTCTTTTGATGAACAAGAAAAAGCCGGAGAATCCCAAGAAAGCTCATTCCTGATTCATTTGTGCATCCCTTCTTCTCTTTGCCCTCCCAGGAATCTTCCACTTCCAAATGTCCACAGCAACTTCTGTTGAATGTCAATATGACACAATCCACATTTTGATATGGCAACAAACATGGCATACAGTACGCGTAAGTTATGATAACTGACAGTCACAAGGTTCACGTGTTCCTCACAAAGTGGTTTTGCAGCGTTAGATGATATCGCTCGCTCTGCAAAAAAAACAGAGCTTTACCTTATTCTCCGATAAAAAAAAGTGCGGTTTTGCTAAATGCTGGAGGAGATATCAACCTTAACCTTAAGATATCTGCAGGAGATCAACCTTAAAATCAGTCGTTCATCATTAAAGGTTCATTAGCATTTTTCCAATTATGTCGGTAAAAAGTCAAGCTGGACCAAAGAAGTATTCCTGTCCATTTTTTTGTCTCGTTTTTTCATGAATATGTATATTATCTGTATGCATCAGTTTTCCGTACTGCTTTTGTCTTGTTCAGGGTCACACGGAAGGTCAAAGTTATTTTGTTGGAGTCTGTTTTCTTTATTTGTGATGAAGACGTGCAATGGACCTCTGAAAGAACAGCAGGTAGGCAAACATTCACAGCATTCATATGGCAATTAGTGGCATATTTAGATAAGAGAACTCATCTCAGAGGGTGAAATGTCTTTAGTAAGAAAAGACAAACCAGAAGTGACTTCATTTACTGTATTTTCTACACTCAAAAGCCTTTAATTTAAAAAAACAACAGAGTGTTTTACAATCTGGCATGTCTTATATATGGATTTATTCCAGTTTTGTTTACTAATGTAGCGATTTCGAGAGAACCCCACCGAGAGAACCTCTGTAAAATGTTTGGTTCGGTGTTATTCTACACATGGTAACGCTTCTAACGTGTAGCGGTGTTGCACTGTGTTTGGGAGTTAGCATATTCAGTAACGTTTGTATTACACCATGGTCTGGGTGAATAGTTGCTTCTGATTGGCTGCTGGGTGTGCATTAAAAAGGGATAATCCACAGTGATAATGCACGCCTAAAAAAGAAGTTTGTCATGTATCCTAAATGTTCCGTATCACTGCGCTGGCTTTTTTAAAACAAACTTTAGCTTCATCATTTGGACAAAAACAAGCGGTAAGAGGTGAACTTTCTCTCTGAACTGATGTTTTATTTAACTCATCATGACGATCGGCATTTATATCGCTTTCCTTTACCGCTGCCGTCCAGATCAGAGGTCGGAGTGTTACTGTGACAACGCGCTCCGTCGCACCACGCAACAAATAGTCCGCTTTTTGTGAAGAAAGTTATCCAAACTGAAAAAAAAAAAAAGAATAAAGTTCTAAAAACTGGTTGAATACTTATTTATTTTGTAAGTGACCATGATATAAGCGGGTTAATGGTCTTTGAAGTGTGCATTATCAGCATAAACGCACCTCGCAGAAGCAACCATCCTCTGTTTTGCGTCGGATGGTTCAGGCATGCGTTGATTTCTGATAATGCACCATTCGCCGGCTATTATCCCTTACTTAACATTCAACTTACTTTTAATGGTTGCAGGTTTTATGTATGGAGTAACGATTCGTGAACATGAAGGAAGTGTCCGTTTCAACCCACGTTGCAGACTCCGGTGAGAATGCAGTTAATAAAATCCGACTGACTGATGGACTTATCTCTGACTCTTTTTTTCACCCTTAATGCGCCTTATAGTTCGATGACATTTTCATTCATCCAGGTGACGTTGGATGTGTGGTAAAAATTTCAAAGGAACAACCCTTTATAGCTAGATACCATGATTCCATGTAGCCCCTAGTGGCTACTATGCGAACTGCATTTTACTCCGGCTAGTATTGGAATGAGCTTCAACCTGGAAGTCACAAACACATTTTACCTTGAGTTTATTGTTTATCTATGATACTTTGTCTAGAATCTGCACCTGATTATAAAACTGTAATTCTGGGACAGCTGAACTACATTTCCCATATAGAAATATGCCACCAAAACCACATCAAAGGCCTAAAAACTTTTGCGAACATTGACACATGGACAATCAGACGCCCCATGTGAACGGATTCTAAGACCAGTTTACCTTCTATAAATTATCTTTTTTTTAAAAATCACATTTTTGACAATACGTATGACTGAACGTCATAGACACATATAAAGGCGGTCAATTTATCCTTTAGATGCTTCCTAAGGTGATATTACTCGACTGGAATTTTCATAGATAAAGCCGTTTGATAGAAAGAGCTGTTTTATTTACCCTACTCGTGCAAATTTTTACGATGGAATCAAGTTTTTTGTGGCATCCTGAAACCATAACTGCAAATGTCGTACAACCGGCGGTCGGAGGCGGCAGCAGTTGTTCCCAGGAGTGTAGGGCGTGCTCGGTCAATCCCGCGTGTATGCACACAGATGAAGGTAGGATTCTTAGGCGATCGCAGAATTGGTCCAAGGAGTGTCCTGATTCCCAGGGATACTCCTGTCTGACATTCATCTTCTAAGCTAGCTAAACACAGAGCAGCCTGGCAGTGACTCACCGCACACACCACAACCACGGTTTCTTTACCAACAGTGACACACCAGTGTACATTTTACACAGCCAGTGCAAATCGCCAATGACTCATAAACTGAGGATTGACTCACAAACCAAAGACCAGATCGTAGTTCTGTCCAAACACCATTGAGAGATTTGTTTGTCAGTAAGGCGCTTTAATCCTGTCTCCTTTGGAACTATTGGATTCCAAATTGGCACCCAGACAGGGAGAATCTCCTCCAAGTGGCTCATGTTTGAAACCACAAATGCCCGGGTGCGCTTGGAAGGCGGTAACTCTGACTGCTCCCGCTCCGGCTTCTATTATTAATGCAGCCGCTCGTATCCAACCCAGACCGTTCACCTTACTGGTTACGCATTCATTCACAGCAGAGCTTACACAAGCAGCGCATCAAACATCAGCAGGGTGTCCTGCCCCCAGGAGAAAACACTGTAACCTACCCGAAAGCATTTTCCACCACTTCAAGAGACTCTTTATTTTTATTTTATTTTTTTCTAACGCTGTGAGAGAGTGACAAGACGTTTTTACAGCGATTTACGAGGAAGCAGACAAGAGGGATTTAGAGTAAATTTATATGCTGTTTTATGAACGCCCACGGTGTAATGCCGTCTCTGAGTGAATCAAAAGGATCTGGATTGCTTCCAGTGGAAAAAAATAAATACATTTTATGACTCAAAAACTGCTTCTCAACCCTTTAAATTTCATCTGGGCCGCATTTTCCCCACTTACACTTACAGCAAATTAGAGAAGGCAACAATTTATCTAAAACAAACAGTTAAGATTAATAATTCGAGCACTACAGGGTGAGAAAACCCCACTCCCTGATTTCCCCACTAAACCAAATATGAGTCAGCAAGACTGCGGCTATTGAGAAGAATGCTTTTTTTCTTTGTCTTTACACAAACATTTTGTCCAGGTTCAGTGTGTACTCCTCACGTTCCCTCATTAATGTGTGTTAAAGGATACCCCGGCTATTGAAACCACCCTCCCTCCTCTTCCCCACTAACATACGTTTTCGTATCAGGTGTCTTTTATCACACACTTTGTTAAAGTTCCTGCAGCATTAATCAGGAAAGATGTGAAGTTGCCAGAATTGTTTCTCTTTATCTGTGCCAAATAAAAAAAAGGAAAACAGAACAAATCTCCCTTTAGTGCTGACGGCTCTGAGCTGCGGGTGAGACCTGTTCTGCAGATCAGGAACACCGCATTCTCTTCTTTTCTGCTCCTTATGTACAGCGAGAACAACAATTAGTCTGTTTTCATTTGACTCAAGCAGGCCCATGCCTGTGTGAGCGCACAATGTGGATCCAAACACTGCGATTGTAAAAACTATACAACCCACAGATAAACACAAGCCCCATTTTTGCAAGTCCAAGTCAAGTCCCAAATCCTTGTATTCAAGTTCAAGTTGTCTCAAGTCTTTGCATTCATTTTTGAGCCAAGTCCTCGCATTTTATTCCAAGTCAGTTCCCAAGTCCTTGTCTTTAATTTCAAGTCAAATTCCAAGTATGTGC
>CM043728.1:8170297-8278866 GCA_023969325.1 Oryzias curvinotus
CCTGTGTCAGCAGTTCTGTCCCTTGTGTTTATATGTGTGCGTGGGTGTGTGTGTGTGTGTGTTTGGGTGTGCACAAGGAGGAAATCAGGCGGCCAATTACATGCAAAAGGAAGGAAGAGGAGCAGAGGAGGAGGGGCAACACCACGCGCCGCCCGGAATAATAAAAAAAAAAAAAAAAACAAGGCTAATGGAGATTGGCAAAGTGGAAAAGCAATAACAACAAAGGACTTAAAATAGACACAGACAATCACAGACGACTAAAGAGGAGAACGATTTACTAAAAAGTAGAGAAAAACACGAGGGAACGCAAGAAAGGGAACGTTCTCCTCCTCCTAAAAGCTTAAAAGAAAGGTTCATCAAGCTTGAAATGAATCTGTACATGTGAATCTAAGCACAAGTTTAGAATATGTCTCATCACTAAAACGATTGTGATTAAGCAAAGGAGTTTTATTCTAAAGCTGCCTCTTTTAAAATAGGAAAGGTGTTCACAAAGCGGCTCAACTTTTAGAAAATATTATCTGTTTTGTCCACCAAAAAAGGACCAAATAATAAAGTACACAACCCCGAAAACAGGGGAAAAGAACGTGCAGTGATGAGGATGATGAGAAGAGTTTCTGTGGATCTGAGATAATGGTTTGATTTTCCTCTTTTCCCCTCAGCTTCAGCTGGTTTACGGTGCATTTGTAGGTTTCTCAGTCCAAAAACATGCTTCATAGGTTAACAAATGATTCTAAATTGTCCCTCAGGTGTAAGTGTGTGGTTATGTGGTCTGGAGACCAGGTCAGGGTTAAAACCCTGCCTTCACCCAACAGTGGCTGGGATAGGCTCCAGCAACCTTGGGATCCTGAAAAGGATGCAGCAGTTTCTGAGCATGGATGGATGGATGGATGGAATTAATTTGATCTTAATCTTAAGTAATCGTATAATAATCTGGAAAATTATCGTAACTACATGAATAAAAGTCCCAACATTTTTTGTGTTTAAATCCCAAGTCATTTATTATTATTTTTATTCAACAAAATATAATAAATACCACTTATAAGTATAAAATCAAACGTGCATCACTAAAAATAGAAAAGTGCATCAGTCATTAACAAGAAAACAAGAATAAATAATTGCATATTTTCCGCACTATAGGGCGCACTGGATTGAGTGAGGAAAAAAAAAACTGTGTTTAGTCTAGGTAGGCTATCTCTGACTTCCCACCCTAAACCCTATATAGTGCACTATATAGGGCATTCGTCATTTCATAGAGCTGTCCAAATCTACAATTCCAAGATTAAGTGCCCTACAAATTTCCCAGAAGTCTCTGCGAAAAACCAGTGTGCATCGATGCTCACTAGATCAGCAAATATAGACCACAAAGCATTGCACTGGAACAATTTTTGCCAAAAAATTTTATTCAAGTGTATTTATCAGCGTTTTTATTTCCAGAAGACAGTGGACTCATAAATAATCGTTGCAAATTATTATTTAGATTTGAACTTCGTGAAATTGATGTCCTATGTCATATCATTGTCATATCCGGCAGTTAAAAAAAAAAAAAAAAAAAAAAAAAAAAGGAGTGAGCAAGGTGTCCGTATTGCTTTTAAAATTCAAGGCACTAAATAGTTTTTTGGTAGTTAATGATTAGGGTGAGAATTTGGACATAACCTAGATCTTGTTTGTACCACGCTACATGATAGCAACGTCAGGGTATTAACAACACACATAACAAAAACCTTGTTGTAGCACAAAAAAAATCGTAAGGCTGATACTGCTAAAACAAACGTAACTGTGATGACGCCAACCTTGTTAGCAACACATTAAAAAAACACAGTCCGACACCGCTACACTTTAGCTACATTAGAAGCGTTAGCCACGTCAGAGTATTTACAAAAAAATACAACTCCTAACTTTGTTTGCAGCTCGTGAAAACTCCTAAACTGATACGGCTAAAACAACCATTACTGTGACTATGCTAACTCCCAACATGATTAGTAACACGTAAAAGAAAACAAACTTCGTCACCACTACACGTTAGCCAAGTTAGCGTATTCACATAACACCAAACCTTTTTTGGAATTTGATTAAAAAAAAAAGAAAAAGAGACAGCCATTTTTTACAGAGCATCGTGTTTCTGTCAAAATCGCTGCAACATCAGTAAACACAAGAAGAATAAACAAAGGTCTTTAAGTGTTCCGTAGAACGCGGTAGATACAGTAATAAATGAGTTAAAGTTTTTTTTTTTTCATCCAGAAAAATCTGATGTTCAATACAAAACAAACAAACTAAAAACATCCACCTTCACTGCTGTCGTGTTTCAACTCTGTCTGGCTCCACTTTCGCTTGTCGGCTCTCTTACTAGTACAGTGACCTGAGCCAGGAGTCAGGTGCAAACAAACCAGGACTTTCGTTTTTTTTTTTTTTTTAGGTATTCCTGGATTAGCTCCTTTGGTCCAGAGGGTCAACGCAGACCTAGATGAACCTGAAATCCATGCTTTGTCACAGAAAAGTCCCTATTTTTAGTTGTTGTAGCCCAAACTGGGTGTAGATCAACAAAAAAAAAATAAAAATTCTTGAATATTTTTTGTTGCAGGACAACACCCCTAAAGGAGCCTCCATACATGCCTAACACCAAAAAACCAATAGGTGAAGAAAACCCTTTTTTTTTTTTTCGTTTTCTGTTACGGCTTTACAGTTTTTCCTGTCTGGAGCGAGAGTGAGGCGGAGGTGAAATCACCTGGAATCTTGTTAGCTTCAACAGTTTTGTGTCCGTGTACACTCCAGATTCCGTGGGGTGGGGGGGGGTGTTAGAGGAACCGTGGCTCGGATTAGTTAACCCTGCCTCACCCAGGTTACCGCTTGGTCTTATCCCCGCAGCATAAGCCTTTAATGAGTTCACCGCCTTCCCTCTTTACTGCATCATCTCTCCTTCTCTCTTTTCATTTCGAACCCAGCTCCACCCTCACTTCTTACAGAAATCCTCCTTTTTCTCCCCACACTTTTTATTTCGTATTCATTGCATTTCCTTTTTCCGTTGTTTTTATCTCTCGTCATCGCTGCGTCACCCGCTCTGTCTTGCCTCTCCCGCCCAGCCCCCACATCTCAGCATATGTTCTTCTGGGTCAGGATTAGGGCCCTTCTTGTTAGTTAATTAGAGACAGACTGAGTGACAGGAAAGAGTTAAGAAACGGAGGGAAAATTCTTGACTCTGGTGCCTATTTTGGGAGCATTTAGGCGAGCTAATGCCCCATTTGCTGTTCATTATGTTCTAATTTTGAAACATTTCGATATCTGCAATTCCCTAAGCAGCACGTGGAGGAGTTAAGTCTAAATCCTTGTCCTCGGTTCTGCAACATGACGGTTCCTGTCTCCCTAAAAAAGACCCATTTTCTTGCCTCAGCTCAAGTTGCCCTCCTGGGGGTCCACAGCTAGATTACGCTGGTTAGAACCCTATGAAGCAAATAAGCCAACGAGGGGGTCTTTCCATTCCCTTTTTCTGTTTATGCTGCCCCCGTCTGATTGTTCTATATGTTCCTGGTAGAGATGGTTGCTGGAGTTTCCTTGATCCCATGCTAAAAGCTTAAAGCTTTAGTCACAAGCACCTCTACGGGTGTTGAACCTGTACAGGTACTGTGGGTTTTCGGTTTGGTTGGCCTGGTGAAGGGTCGTAGAGAGGAGTACTGGTAGCATCTGAAAGTGAGCGAAAGTGTGTCTTGCTGTTCCCTTCAGGCTCATACCACACGGCTGATTGTTGTGCATGTAGTAAGTGTATCGTGACGTATTTGTACGGGTATAACGGAGGTTGGTCGCACTTTTCTACGTCACAACTAAGCTCTTTTTTCAAGCATTTTTTATGTCTGCTCCTGATTCACAATGATTAGAATAAAGAAATATTCAGAAATGGAATTTTAATCTAAATTTATTTTATAAAGGTCCTCCAGCATCAGAAAATGCCACAAGAACATGTTAAAAACATCACACATAAATACCTCTAGTATGGGGTGTGCAGGTGATACATAAGGGCCCGTAGGATAGTCACAAACTACACGCTCATTGTCTAATTTCATTCCTAGGGGTGTATTCACATTGCAAAATCTGCTAGTCTGGACCGAGTCCACTTAATTTGGTTCGGATTGAGACCTGAACCTTGCATTTGGTCTGTATTCAGACTGGTTCGAAACAGAAAAGTCCACTTGACGGCAAAGCTTGTAAACAAAACCATGTGACGAACGATCTATAATCTTGAATGTCTGTATCAACATCAGGTACAACACTTTTTACTTGCTACTGTGATCTGGTGGAGTCATGCTGCAGGGCAGTTACGTAGAAGGGGACAGCTAAGGAGGTACACTGATAAGTGTTTACATAGAAAAACAGCGTGAAAAGCAATATGTATCATTTTAAAAATTGTTTTAATGAGCCTCCATTCATCCAATAAAATGTCCATGAGTTTCTGTGTCTCATCATCATGGTTGCTTCCTTTCTACTCTGTTTACATCCCAGTCATATCCGGTTACGGTGGCCAGTTGATCCGCAGCAGGCACGGAGCCTACACCGACTGAGAAACCTCTGAGCGAACCAAAGCTCAGTCCGTTTTAAAACTAACCGAGACCACCTGGAAAGATGGGTCCAAGAGTGGTTGCTGGTCCCGGGCCAGGGTCTACTTTGCTCTATTCAGACGGTCTGAATGCACCCTAAAAGTTAGGGTGAACAATGACCAAGCGCGCACTTGTCACTTGAACAGCACCAACAGGCCTCTTGCGCATTGTGCGGTACTTGGGGAAAATCCGTACAACACAGCTGCGTCTCACCGAGATCACCCTTCCTTACCCCTTGTTAGCTACAACCTGTCGCTCACAGCATGGCCCATAGAAAAAAATTGCATGAACATTTTCGCTCTACGACTCTGACATTTCGTGCAGGCTACAGGTTTGCCCCGGACAGCCCGTATCCATTTGTAAGGGGAGTTGGGACTGAGGCTTAAAATATTTCTGAAAACCAAACAGAAAAAGTAAAAAGAAAAAAATACTAGAAAGAACTGCAAGGTAACTACTAACCCCCCTCTTGTTGTTTTCTAACAGTGCACCACTATCACAGACCTTTTCGGGTCATCAAAAGGTTGGCCTTACATTGACCTGAGCTTGTTTTAAGTCTTCAAAGTTATGAGTGCAGGAAATATAAGCAGATTTTATAGGATTGGAGCGCTCTAAGCTCATCTATTGTAGAGACCCCCTCTGTTCAGGCTTAAAGCCCGATTAAGGCATATGATATTGAATCCTCTTTGGGCTGCAGCCATTGTGTCAGTATGTGTGCTTGTGTCGTGCGCAGGCCTTCCTTGGCACAGGTGTCTATATGGAGGCGACTCATTTACCTGATGTACCGCAAGGCTCTAGTGACCTTGTATTCAGGGGCTTTTACCCCCTCCCCCGCCCCATCTCACTGGAGAGAACGGAGGGGGGGGGGGGGGGGGGGGTTTGGGGTCAGGAGTTCAGCAATGTACTAAGTAACGACTTTCAATCAACATCCATCACTCACTCGCCGGATGGTGCGTCCGCACCGCTGGGTGGATGAAGTAGTGGAGTTGGGGGGGCTGAAGTCACTCCTTGCTGATGAGGCTCCATTAGATTAACATAATGTCCCAATTATGGCACCATGGGGGGGTGTACGTCAGGTTGCATTGAATTATAGCTTTTTCATGACAAAGTTGTCATCATCGTCGGGTTGCCATGGAGAGGCTTTTATTTTGGTGGAAACAGGCAGAGCAGGAAAAACGGGAGCAAGATATCAAAAGGCTTTTAATTAATCATTAATGGATAGATGGATGGATGGACAGATGGATGGATGGATGGATGGATGGATGGATGGATGGATGGATGGATGGATGAAGGCATTTTAATCATTTTATACATTTCTATCAGCACTATCAACTGCATGATGGGACCTTTGAAAGGAGGTCATATCTACATCTCAAACTAACACAAGTTGTTGCCAGTCTGGTTTTGTCTTTTATTTTTTCCTGGTAAACCTGTTTGACCTGCAGCTATTTGCTGGAACAGGTGAGGTTCCGTTCATTGACTGTATATAAGAACTGGACTGAGTGACCCCTTCCCCCCTGACGTACCAAATAGGAAAATCTCGCTGGTTCCATGAAACCATAGTACCATATTCTATTAACCGGTACCTTTTCAACATGCTCTTGTTGTTCAAGTTATTCAAGTTATAAACCAACCAATCAGATGCCTCAATAAAAGCTGCTGGTCTCACTTCGAACATTTGAAACGTCTGATTGACAGATTCTTCCGAGCCCATTTTTAAGTAGAGGTAGGGGTGTGGACTTCCAACAAGCTCACTCCTGATTGGTGAGAGTGGTTGCCATAGAAATATTGACTCGGACCAATCACTACTTACTGACACTATCTGGTTCCAACATGTCAGCGTCTGTATCGTGAAAACATGGCAATTGAACTGACTTTATTTGGTTGGATCAGTATATTTTTTATTGTCTCATTGATTTGAAGATGTTTATCAGCGCATTTTTCTTTTTCTTTTAATCATTACACTTTTCTGCATCCTGATTGAAGGGTTGACCTTGCCAATCAATCTCCTCCATGCCGTGTGTCCTGTAAAGAATGCGCTCAGTTTGACCGAAATTTCTTCAATTGAGTTTTCATTCTCTAATACTGGACTTATTTTTCTGTGAAGGTTTGAACTTTGGGAGTTAAACATTATCACACTTTGCTCTCTCTCTCTCTAAAAACATGTAGAGAGATCTGCCCAAACGACAGAGTTTTAGGGCCAGTTTACAAACAAAACTTTATTTTTAGAAATTATGACTTTATAGTCATACATATCCACCTTTAAAGTTGTAAATTGATGAGAAAAAGTTAATAATTTTATAACTTTAATTCTCGGAAATGTATTACTCTGAACAGTTTTACTTTAGGTTTAATAAATTCACCAAAAAATAACATATTAAAAAAGAAGAATTTTATTCTATAATTTAAACTTTCATTTAGATTCACCGCGTGCAAACAATTGACAGTAAAACGATTTAGCAATTTGAACTTTTGAAAAAAGTTTGATCTCAATTCTAATATTGTGACTTTTACAAAAATAAATTATACCATAAACCCTAAAATTATGAATACATTTTCTTATGTTAAAAAAAATCGAATACATATTCTTTTTTATGATTTTAAGCATTTTTTTATGCCAGATACCACACTCATTTTGATGTAGTACAAAATGAACCTCCATAGTCAACAAGAAGGCTTTAAAGTGAAACTGCACATCTTCTAGCAACGACCCGTCTCTTCTTGACACCTGTCTCTAACAAGTGCGGGACCGGAAGAGATCATAATGATATAGATGCCGGTTTCCAATAGCGACCTGTCTCCTTTAAGGGATGGTTTAGTTTAAAGAACAGGGTATCTAACTCATTTTTAAGTAAACACCTGGCTACTGTACTTTGTTATGTCTGCTCCAATCTCATGTTGAATGAGTTGGAGCTTATTCCATTATCGTACGTTGCAATAGAGAACTTGTTGGGCTGATGAGAGCTTTTGTGTAAAATTCGGACCAGTAAAGGCCTGTGCTGGCTGCATCATTGTCAAGACAGCTCAGTAGACGTCTATCGTAAATGTTTTTCGTGATTATGGTAACATTGTATACCGCTTCGATCATATCCCTCTGCTGTACTGATCGTTTCATTACATCCTGCAATGTTCATCTGGTTTAGTTGACAATATTTTATGGCTGTAAATATTGTACCGTACTGTATTTAACTGTCACATGACCTCTGTTTACATGTCACCAACCGGCGGTCATGTTTTGAATGAATGGCAGAGCTACGATTCAATACGCCATGTCCTTTCTATTAGTTTTTGTGTTTTCTGTGGTGATATTTGTATAGATCTAGCAGATTGTATATGGCTGTAGGAACAAACCATTGAGTCACACACACACACACACACACACAGCAGTTAAAAGTGGCCTAGTTTCCCGTCTCACATGGTGCCGCACATGCTTTTCCCTTCAACCAGCTGCACCTGTTGACCAGCGTCAAACGGACCCGTCCATATATAGCTTCCTTCGCTGTGTGTGCGCGTCCGATGCTTTGACATTTTTGTTTCTGCTTCTTGGTTAAGCTGGCAGTCACGGGTCACATGTCACAGCCCCCCCCCCTTCTTTATTAGAAAACTCATTTTAACCCCCCCCCCCCACACACACACAAAAAAAAGGTGAATTGAGGTCCAATCGGCGTTCCACGGGCAGCCTCTGTTTAGCCAATAACAGCCTTTGCCAGCTTCCACTCTGTAATAAGAGTTGACTCCAACCCCAAGACCTCCCAATACAGAAATAGATCAAAGTCAGCAGTTTTTTTTTCTTTTTTTTTGGAAGAATAAAACTTTTTTTTTCACTCCCACGTTGGCTACGCACTCATCTGCTTTGATTAGTGGCCTGATTCCGTTAAGGTGTCACTTTGAAGGCTTCTGATGTTCTAAAGGTGGATGTTAATTTTAGACGCGGTTTGTGTTTCGTGGTGCTATATTTGTAACCACGCTACGTGTTGAAATAAAAAAAAAAAAAGAATGACGCCTTCGCCCAGTTTCTCTCAGATCTGTCATCGTCTGTGGCCTTCAAACGCGATCACGCCAACATATTATGAACAAAAAAAACCTCTCTCTTTTCAATGACTTATTGTCTGTTTAGAGCTCATTTGCTTCTTTTAGTGCCATGCAAACAATCACAAGCACTTGCTGACCCCACACAGTACCACCACCATCCCAGCCTCTCCGCCTCTGTCCGTCGTTTGTCTGCTGTAATTAAAGCTTGGCCTCGTTGGCCTCCAGCAGCTCGTCTCTTTATCCGAGGGAAGAGCAGGGAAAGTTGTCACATTCCTCTTCCCTGTGGCATGATCGGCCGTTATCCTCTTGTGATCCCCGTTTCCCGCACTCCTTTTTTTTTTTAATGCTCCTTTTATTTCTTTACACTTCTACTTACCCCTTCACAGTCTGAACAAAAGAAAGAAGTGCCCCCAGGATTATTTATATCCCGTTATATTTAGCGCTCAGGTTATATTAGTCCGCTGGATGTGGAGCTGAAATCACAGGCTGCTGCTGCGGATGATGGTTGAGGATTCGGCTGTTTTGAGAGTACACCTACAATCTTGTCCGTGGGTGAACTCGGATAATTGCATGCTTTCACTGCACCAGCCGGCTTGGCAGCACATTCTCTCAGCTTTTTTATTATTGTTTTGTAACGGAACTGTTCCTTATTTTCCCTTTTCAAAGTGAGTTTCCTGTCATTTTTAATAGCCGTTTTCCCAATCGAATAATTTTTATTGCCTTCCACTGCACATCCTGTGCTCTGATGTGCAGAAAGTGGTTCGTTCCAAATGGTTTCTATTCTCAACCATCATAAGGGATGTCTTGGACTAAGTCATGTAGACAAAAAAAGTAAATTCCTCCAACTTTTTGGATCATCCAGCCTCGTCCTCGTGAAATCGAGTTTAAAATAAACCCTCGCATTGTCCGGCAGTGGTACTTAAACTTAAAGTGACACTTTATCCAAGTGCAAAACGATCATTATGGATGCAGAGTATCTATTTGGAATGATTGCAGATTGCACCTTCAGTGGCTGGTGGCTGTCACCGGTGACTGTCTGTCTCCCTCTTCCAGTCTCCCTTCACAACAAAACTCACATTCTGACCCATACCCCTCCAAAGTCACCATAAGATTCTGTCAAATCCAAACCAATCCTGCAACCCGGGTTTTTCATACAAACTGCCTCAGATCCATCTGTGGTAAGTCTTGTGCTGCGTTCAAAGCGCCACATTCAATGAAACGTCCATGTAAACACATGTTTTGGACCTCTGTGTTCATGCAAATCTATGCAAGCTTCTTTGACCGTTTTCGGGCTCTACGTATGAAACACGCGGCTCCTGGACACGAGTTGAACGTGTTGCCGTGGTGCAGAGATAGAGCGGTTGACATCTAAACGGACAATCCCAGGGTTGGTTTATATGTGTCTAAGTGTTCTTGGGCAAGAGACTGAACCCCAACTGAAGGTTGGTGCCAGTGTTAGGCAGCAGCGCAGCCGGCAGTGTGTGAATGTGTGTGTGTATGTGAATGGGACTGTAATGTGCTTTGGCCCTCAAGGAAATAGTAAAGCACCCGTTACCATTTTTAAGATTTTTTTTTTAAATCTACCTATTCTTCAGGTTTTTCTTTCTTTCCCAGTCAGAGGTTTGACATGTTTACTTACCTGGTTTAACCAGTTCTGTCTGTTTTGAGAGGTTTGGAATGAAAAAAAGTTTGGAAGTTTTTGTGTGTATACTGCAAGTACATGCCTGTCCACCTCCTTCACAGCAGTTCAGATACAGTAGATCATAGATTAAAAAAAAAAGGAATTAAAAAGCTTCACTAAAGAGGAAATAACTTTCCATTGTGTGCGCCGTAATTTCCGACAATCCAAAAATGGAAGCTGGTGTAGTGATCTTATTTGAGCTGCATCTACCAGAGCTGTGAAAATGTGGCGGGTGGATGAGTAAATGGTCAAAAATAGCTTCCACTTGCATAACTTGGAGCTGAGACAGAAACTGCCGTTTTGCTTTTCACGTCCACGTTCCCCTGTGATACAGTAGTTGAGTGGGAGAGCACGGCAATGTTTTGAGCCGTCCCCTGCGTTTTTCGATTTTACCTGCATATCAGTGGAAAAATGGCCCTTTAGTGTAAATGGCCTGTCACAAACGTAAACATGTGGCTTTGCAAGAGGAAACCCCCTGGGGTCAGGCGCTTTGTTTCAGTGAGACATCTCCCTTGGAAAGGATTGTTTGGGTCTCACTCTGAAACCAAAGCAACAGAATGATACAGGGGGCTGCAGACAGAAATGTGACACAAACAAAACATGGTCATGATAAACAGATAAAAGGCCTGAAGAACTTTAGTTCTTCTTACTTATGCTTTAGCCTTTGTCCAAACGGCGGGGTAAGATCACAGTTGCCAAAAAGTCTTTAAAACTTAAATTAAATGGTTTGCGAAAGAAATTCATGAAAGTGTCATGGTATTCTGGGGATTCTTCTCCTTCCCCCTCCCTTTTCTGCTCTTCCTCCCCAGATTGGACCTAGCTGTTGGCACTCTCCTCATCAGTTCTCCTGCTTCTTAGGATGGACCTTCTCCAGTATTCATCACCAGTTCGTTGCCCTCTATGGTGCAGTTCTTGGTCTCATGCTATCTAGTGACTTTAAGTTCATTCTAGTCCTACGCCGTCTCATGTATTCTCGTCTACCTCCTTGTCAACAGGTTATTTCACCAATAGTGCCGACCTGGGTTCACTCATCAACTCTCTCCATCCGGTTAAGCCTGAATTCCCGACTTCCAGTCACGCCACGACTCCACACCACGCAGCCGCGCCATCTTCCTTCAAGTCCAACACCGCCGGTCGCTCCAAACGTGTGCTACGTGTCACTACAATAAAAAGGAAGACCTCATTCACCGTCTGGACCTCACCCTGTGCTCACCACCTTATCCTCCAGGACTCACGTTCCTCCATCGTCTCTGGGTGTCGTCGCTGATTCCTCCATCGACCACTGAACTCTTCCTCAAATCATTGTTTCTCTTTGGACACTAAATCTGTAACTTTATTTAGCCCTGTGTCCGTGATCTTTCCGGGTTCCAGCAACTGGGTCTGTTCCCATTCACCAAAATCATGACAGAAAGTAAGTGAACACTAATGCCATGTTCAAATCAGGCTTGGAGACATGGGTTCCAGCAACCACTTCCCATGAAAAGTCTATGTGAAAACACGCATATGCGCATTTTAAAAACTGTTTTCAAAACACTTTTATCCGCAGTGTTTAGATTATTTCGACAACAGGAACTTTTTAATCATTGATGCAGTTGACACAATTCCAGCGAATTGTGTTAATATGAAATTCTTTAATCTAGTGACATGTTTACGCAATCAACTGATTCTGTTGCAGAGAAAAAGGTCTTTGCGCCGTTAATGCAACACTTCACGTCATTAATGTTTTTACGCAAATTCTGTCTGCAAACTATGCTGGCCGACAGGGCTCACTCTACATACAAAAGAAGCAACGCAACGGCATTACCTGAAGCACAACGGCATAAACCGCATCACAATGGAAATGGAGTACAACAAAAAGAGGAACAGATGTATTTACCCCAAAAGGGAATTTTTTTTTTCTTCTCCAATTCAATTGTATGAATATAACTTGTTGTGTATTGAAGTTAGTTATATAGAACTGCATTACCCAGCGTGCATGATTACCCAGCATGCTAGGCGAGTAGTCACGTGTTAGTGCACTGCATAGAGCTAGGAAGCCCGTGCCATGCACGGTATAGTACTTGGAAAGAGACTGTTCAATACAAAGTCTGAATAACACAGCTACACCGCCTCTCTTTGCTTACTTAAAGATAAACAAGACAACACACTTGTCAACTGCGACTCTTGATTATAAGAAGCTAAACTGTCCTCACCCAGCTGACTGAACGGGCGAGCTTAATGAGCTAGCTACCTACCAAACGTGACTTTACCTAGTGGTAGACACAAAGCGTTAGATGCTGATTTTCCGTTGAATTTCATGTACGTTGTGATGCGGTTTATGCCGTTGTGCTTCGGGTTATGCCGTCGCATTGTTTCTTTTGGATGTACTGTGAGCCCTGTCGGTCACAGTAGCAAACATTTAGTAACGGGTTGCAAATGGGTCTAAAGCTGATATTTAACCATTGTGCTATCTTGTGGGGTCCAGATGACCCCACTCCCAACGCTAACGTGCATTGGAGGCACATGGACCCCACATGATAACACAAGGGTAAAGGCCGCTATTCTCCACGTCACAATCAGCTGATTCACGTTAATCTGGAAAATGGTTGATGAGTTTCGGTACGTCAAGGAACTTGTGTTATTTAGATGTCATCTGCGACGTCTCCGGTGTTAAAGGGTAAAAGAGAACAATGTCCACTAACCACAGAAATCTGCCTTTCATATTGATTTTAGGAAAACAACATTTTTTTCTGTAGTGTATTGATTGTTCGGGGTATACCGCACCCTTTGCCACAGTGGTTGGGATCGTCTCCCTGTGACCCCGAAGGGGATCGAACGGGTTTAGAAGATGGATAGATGAATGGAAGGTAACATTATTGATATTTTCTTTATTAAGAAGGTTTGCTGATACAAATACTAATTACAGTATTGATCAAAATTATAAAGAAATGTTTATTTTTATTTAAAACATTTACATTTCATGCTAGAATATTTAATGCAAACGTCCCCTAAATCTGTCAAAGACAGTTTTTATTGCCTTTCTATTAAAGAAGTCATAATTGTCCGCACTCTTCAGGCTCATTTGGTCATCCCAGTCATTTTGTCTCCCAGTTCATGAAATAAAACAGGGTCTAACGAGGCTGAAACCTTCAGAGACCTTAGGAGTTTATCTAAACGTTACTCCAGCATTCCAACAGTTCTCTTTCCAGGAATTTCCAGAGACTGGGAAGGGGGGGAGGGGGTGTTGGTAAGTGGACGGGGGAACGCTGCATAGCTTCAGTGACTGAGTGTTATGGAGACTGGATACTGTACACGTCTGGCGGGATTGGTGAGGTGATGTCTCAGAGCCCCTACCGCCCCCAAAGTGGGCCTCATCTCCTATTGAAGTTCTTCTGTGTTATTGTTTTGGCTGAGGTAGTTTTGTGGGGGTTTCACAAGGGGCAGGGCCCCTGCCTATTATGTCTGTGCTTCTTGGAATCTAGGTCACCATGAGACCTCATCTTCTGGCCCCGCCTCCCCAACTCCAATTCCTATCCTCCATTTCTAATGACAGCCGACAAAAAAAAAAAAAAACCTTGTACTTCAATCTGTGCTGCCTTTCTTCCTTCTCGCTGTCTAAATCAATATGCCCCCCCCCACCCCACCCCTTCTCTCCCTCATCCTCCCGTCTTGGCCTTTTCTCGCCGTGCCAAATGCCAGGCATTTATCAGGGATAAGCAGCTGTTCTCTTAGCTCCGGGGAGAAGAAAAAAAAAAAAGAAAAGAAAAGCAGAGTAAAGGTAGAAAACAGAAGGATGACTGGGATGAGGGGAGCGAACCACCAACCAATTGGGGGCGCTGTCTGCGCAACACGTGGCCGTATGCGGGTGGAGCAAAATCCCGGCACGCTGACGGACAGAGCCGCCCTCAGACGCGCGCCTCACAGCTCCAGCGCTGAATAAAAACAAAAGGCGTCACTACCTTCAGATGACAGCTCCTCTCTGTTATATGAAAGCTTCTACAATAGTCAACAAACACACCATGTAGACGTAGAACCAACAAAAACAAAACAACAAAAGAAGAAGGTCATTTTTACATGAAAAGAATTTGTTATCTCTTTGGAAGCTTGCCAAAACTCATTATTGAGATTTAATCTTTATTAAAATTGTTCCAATAAGGAAACGCTTTTACTGCCAATTGACCTTTGATGTGACCTTGTCTGTGGTTTGGATCTTTGCATTTTAGCGGAAAGTCTTGGATCTAAATTTGCTTGCCTGTTTTCACTTTCCTGATTACCCTAATCGCTATTTTAACAATGGCAAGGATCCCTGTTGTCCTAGTCTTTTTACACATATCAGTGTTGCTAACCGGGAGCAATCTACGCAGGTTTATCTTTTCCTTTTCTGCTTCCTTTGCAGATTCTCCCTCTGAGGTTTGGTACAGAGCTCCAGAATCTGAGTACAGGCACTGCTCCTCGAGTACGCCACCTTGGTCACGTTTTAGCAGGGTGTCACAGGACTTGCCCAACCAGAAAAAGGGCGGGACTAGGTCTAGACCTATGAAACTCTGGAAGGATTGGAGGGGGACACAGAGAAATCTACAACACCAATCTAAACAAGTGGACTGCTTCCTTCGAGGAATTACACTACAAAGATGCCTGAGAAAAGAACCACTTATAGTTTGAGGGATTATCTAATCCAGGCAAATGTCAGTATTGCCTTTGAATTTGGAATATTTCACTGAAAAACATGCTGTACAAGCAAAAAAAACATTTGCTAAATGGATAAATCTGAAGTTTATGAAGTAAAGTTGATGAATTGTTGTATTAGATAGAGCAGTGTTTTTCAACCTTTTTTGAGCCACGGCACACTTTAACCTTGACAAAAATCCCGCGGCACACCAGCATCCAAAAAAAAAAAAAAAAAAAAAGCAGGAACTCAGTCTGTATTGATCGACACCCCCCCCCCCCCCCCGAATCTCACGTGCATCTTCGTGATAATTGTGGCAGAAAAAGATGGAAGTTGCAGCTGTTTTTTCTAAAAGATAAAATAAAAGATAAGTTAGAAAATTAAAAATCTGTTTGATGCGTGTTCTTTGTGGTTTCAAGACGTATAACAAGGACGACTCATTGTACACTCAGACGCTGTTCCTTTAAGCCAATGCATCATGGGAGATGTAGTGTAAAATCGGACGCTACAGGACGCTAAAGGGCAGAAAGACTAGCGTCTCTGAGCTTCATGGTTTTGTTCTCTTGTTCCACGGTCTGAAACCGGATTCTGTGGAAAGCTACACCGCTAAAGACGAGCTTTAGCTGCTATTTTTGTTAGAACCGAGAGACTTTATGAGCTACATTGTAACAAGGAAGTTGAGTCTTTAACCACTTCTGATTGGTCAAACTGATGACATGTGATTAAGCCTTCAAGTATGATTGGTGGAGACAGTTAAAGGGGAGGGGAGGGACTTTTCCGCAAACACCTTTAGTTGTAGCTTAAGCGCGGTATCGTCATTCTTATCAAAATGTCTTTAATAGAATCCAATAAACACAAAGAAAATTTTTTAATGATCTTTTATATTCCTAACTACTCAGTGTTTTATCAGGGCCTGTTTGGATGAAAAAACAGCTGATTTCCTGGAGATGGGAAATGTTTTTAGATCAGTGAATGAGGGCAATTTCCCACGGCACACTTGACCATCTCCCACGGCACACTAGTGTGCCGCGGCACACTGGTTGATAAACACTGAGATAGAGTAATATTCACTTTTTTAGAAAAGTAGCCACATTGATAATACAGAGGCATTATGAAGATGGTCTTCACATTGTCAAAAACCAGAGAAAAAAGGATAATTTTATACTAAAGATCGGTGTTTTGGAATAATTCAGTTTGGAATAACGACGTTGAGTAACACCTCAGGAATAGAACAATATAGCTAATCTTTGTGTTTGTTTTTGTAACGCAGTTACTGAATTTTAAGATGGTGTGTTACTATGAAATGAGTCAAAAAATGGTTCAGAACAAACAAATCAACCCCTCTGACCAACTGCCTGCTAGGTCTAGGTAATCTGGGAGGTGTGGTTGCATTTTCTGACTATTTCACTTAATGAGCCTCACGTGTCAGAATTGACAGAAATTAACAAGTGTCTCCCCCTTTGGTCAACTCATCATCTTTTTCCTGACCCTGTAATTCTGGTTCTGTTTGCCTGCCGACTGCCCCAACTCTCGCCTGGATCTTGACTACCCCGTTTCTCGTCCGATGATCTCATGCCTGCTTTTGACTCCTGCCTACCTAACCCTGATTTACCTTTGTGAACTTTTAGTTGTGCTAATAAACCTGCTGCAATTGGATCTAGCCATTTGCCTGTTCTTGTGACACTATGATCTAAAAGATATAGGCTGACAGTAAGAGTAGAAAGTAGGGCAGTAGGTGGGTGGCACAGCGTCTACATGCATTTATATGTGCTCAAGTAGTTTCTGGCGAAACTGGGTTATGGGTGTACATGGGCATGATAAACCAGGCTTTCCCACCTCTACCATTTCTCATATAACCCTGGTTACAAAAACCAGGTTTATGTGACATTTAAGAAATTGGGTGTCTCCCAAAAATGGTAACCTGTTTTGTTGTTGTTGTTACATTTAAACTTGATTCAGAGGGTAAGGCTAAACGCTTAATTCATTGGCTTTTGGTTCACTTTCCATCATCTCGCACCATGCAATGATTGAAAGATCATACCTGTCCAACCAACCTGCTTAACCCAAAGAGCTACATCCCTCACTTTCCAACAGTCAACAGCAGTAGCAGAACTATCCCTCAAGACATGATGAAATGTATCCACATTTGGGAGTGAAGTCATCTGAAAATATTTAAGAGTAGTTACTCAATGGAACCAGTTTAGACGATTTGGAAATGTAGTCAGGACGTCCCACAACTTTCTGCTCATAGCGTTTCTTCCATGCCTGCTTCAGGAAGAGGATCCCTTGCAAAATCACGAGTTTCCCCAATGGTTGCATCCCATTTGCAACAGGAAAGTCTGTTTGGTCAGAAAAGGTATAAGAAAAAAGATGAAAAAACTTCTAGGGAGGTACTAGAATTTATAAAAGGTTGATTGTTTGCATGAGTCAAAAGGTTATTCTTACATTGGAATTCAGCGGGAGTATGCTCCATGTCAGACCAGAAATGCCGCTTCTTATCTACCAGCTTTATCAGCGGGAATCTCATATCAACGGGGGACATCTGTCTGTCTATCAAAGCTTCATTCCTCCCATACCTTTGAGTGTTTTGGCAACAACCAGAGCCAGAGTGGAGATTTCTATACTAAGAGACCACAAGTTATGCAAGTTAAAAGCATTCTGTTGCTAGTGGAGGGCATACTCACTTCGGGGACTCACTGAGTTTTGTGTCTTTTATAAACAAAGTGAAGAGAGGGCTTGCCAGTTATTTGGCATGATATCTTCTTTTTGTTTCCTTGTCACTTGCCTCACCTATCACACTTTCTGGAAATAACAGCATCACTTGCACAATGACAGTAAGTAGTAAAATCAACAATCAAAGGTTATGTCAACTGAGCCACCAGGATCACTGACTTATTAATGCTTTTTAAAGGAGGTATGATATGCGAGGATTAATACTACTGCTGATAATCGCATGCTTTGAGAGGTTTTTAAGGGAAGCTTGTTAATTTTCCTTTTGAGCAAGACACTGATCTAATGTTTTAGACGGTTTGTTGATATGTCTTGTCATGCTTCATCCATCAGTTTGAGTTTTGACCTTTGGCAGTGAAGGCAACAGCAGACCCCCAGGATTAAGGCATTCACAAGCCCTCATCTCAAAACCCCATATCAGCTCAACCATCACTATTCACGGCAGTAAAATCATTTCCTCTCTTCAACATTATCAGATCCTCAAGAGGATTAAATGGAAGCACCATGCATGTAATTGGATGCAATATCTGCATGGCTCTGAGGTTGACCTGGCCACCTTGACTAACGGCAGAAGATACATTTAAGACAATTGACTTCTCAACCAATTAGAAGACGTCCTGACCAGGAAGGGCAGTTGGAATCAATTAACCCACTATCTTCATCTTTTACCGTGTAAACAGAGGAAGTGATGATACATGGTTTAAAAAGAAAGGTCCAATGAAGAAGTGTTTTGTTGAAATGTATGCACATTACATTTATGGAGATAAAATCAGAAAATGTGCAAAACCAGCATGCTTTATCACTTAATCATTTTCTAAATGCTAAATGCGGTCAGTGTGGTTAATAACCAAAATAGCTCAAGAGATCTCTGCTATCACATTCTATTGGTTTTTTTTTTGGTTTTTTTTTTAGTGTGGAGTGATTAAAAATAATATATTTCTACACTACCATGTTAACCCAAGTCAGTTTGTTTAGTTAAGCTAATAGCATTAAGAAAAGGCTACATTTAAATGTTTACATTAACATAATTTGACTTGGGGGATACGCATAATATTTACCTTTTTATTTAGTAAAGCTACAAACATTAGCTAGCATTAAAATAGAAACATTTGCATAATTTGAGCTAGCTTCGTCAACCTGTTACTTTGTAAAAAAAAACTCGTGGCGTTTACTTTTAGTTTAGTCCATTCAATAGTCTTAGCTAACATTAAATAGTTACATTACCATATTTTAAGTTAGCCACATCAATCTATTACTCTGAGGGAACTTGCACCATTTAGATTTAGCTTATTTAAGCTAAAAACATCAGTAAACATTAAAATAGTTACATTAGCATAATTTAAATTGGCTACATCACCTGTTACTTTGAGGACACTTATGCTATTTAATTTTAGTTTAGTCGGCTTAATAGCACAAGCAACAATAAAATAGTTACATTAACTTAATAAGAGTTAGCTACGTCAATCTGTTACTCTGTGTTATACCATGGTCCGGGTGAATACTCGATTATGATTTGCTGCTGTTTTATTTATTTTATTACTGTACAGTAATTGTTAACTCTGTTTTTCACGCTGCCATCCATACATCAGGAGTATGGATGTATGGATTGCAGTCGACATTGGAGGCTGGAGAGGCTCCACTGCACCACGCAACAAATACTCAGCATTTTTTGTGAAAAAAGCGATCCAAAAAAACAAGAATAAAGTACTAAAAACTGGTTAACTAGTTATTTCTTTTATAAGTGACCATGGTATAATTTATTATTTACATATCATTTACGCACTATCACGTCTTGCGTTAATTTCTGACAATGCATACTTCGTCGGCCATTAACCCTTAAGTAACTCGTGCCATTTACCATTAGTTTTGTCAAGCTTAAAACATGAGCAACATTTAAAGAGTTCCAATAACATAATTTTGGTAAACTATGTCAATCTTTTACTTTGAAGAAAACTGCAACATTTACCTTTCTGCTTTATCAGCATATCTTGTGGTATTTACCTTAAAGAAGTGTTAGACTAGTGACCATAACTTGTGTCAAGCTAGATTGTTGAACTTATGTTAAGACAGTTACTTTAAAATATTAATAAGCTGGTTACCCTTGCTTTTGTCAAGATAACCACCTTAACCTAGCACACTGTACCTTTGCGCATATGCCAGTGTAGTGGGGGTTCCTGATGTATGGATGGCAGCATGAAAAACAGAGTTAACAATTACTGTACAGTAATAAAATTTCAGTCATACGAAAACTCTTGCAGTAGAAAACATTTATTTTCACATACTTAATTTACATCTTAGTTGGCATTCACAAACTTTGATTGGCATAAGGCTCCGTACAATTCCATGAGATAACTTCCATAAACTTTAGGGTACAAAACCCCCCCCACGGAGCCCACAGGTGGAAGCCGGGGAGGAGGGTGGGGTGACGAAAGCGGCGCTGCGGTAAGAAAGAGAATGAACGCTGCACACCTGGACTTAAATAGGAAGCTGAACAGGTGAGTTAATTAACTACCGCCCTAGGGGGGGAAGAGACTGCCGAGTTTCCGGTGCCTGAAAGTGCGAATATCATTCGCTATTTTCAGTCATACGAAAACTCTTGCAGTAGAAAACATTTATTTTCACATACTTAATTTACATCTTAGTTGGCATTCACAAACTTTGATTGGCATAAGGCTCCGTACAATTCCATGAGATAACTTCCATAAACTTTAGGGTACAAAACCCCCAAAACCAAAGATCATCAAAAGAGAGAAGAAGAAAGAATGTAAATGTATAATCAGTGTGTCATAAGATGAGGTGTGTTTTGGCGGCATTCCATTTTCATTTCATTTCATTCCATTTCCAAGTAAGACTGCTATGTGTGACCCGGCACCTTTGACCGTTGGGCCGCCCCCTTCTTTCCATTTCTTTTATCCGAGTTCAGCGCTACAAAGGGGACATACTATCTAATGGATCTGCTATGTGTGACCCGGCACCTTTGACCGTTGGGCCGCCCCCATTCGAGTACAGCGCCTCGAAGGGGACACACTATTTAATGGATCTGCTATGTGTGACCCGGCACCTTTGACCGTTGGGCCGCCCCCATTCGAGTACAGCGCCTCGAAGGGGACACACTATCTAATGGATCTGCTATGTGTGACCCGGCACCTTTGACCGTTGGGCCGCCCCCGTTCGAGTACAGCGCCTCGAAGGGGACACACTATCTAGTGGAACTGCTATGTGTGACCCGGCACCTTTGACCGTTGGGCCGCCCCCGTTCGAGTACAGCGCCTCGAAGGGGACACACTATCTAGTGGAACTGCTATGTGTGACCCGGCACCTTTGACCGTTGGGCCGCCCCCGTTCGAGTACAGCGCCTCGAAGGGGACACACTATCTAGTGGAACTGCTATGTGTGACCCGGCACCTTTGACCGTTGGGCCGCTCCCGTTCGTGCCCACTAGGGGAACATACTATCTGCAAAGAGAGAGAGAGAGAGAGCCAAACAAAGAAAACGAAACAAAACAGGGAGCCGACATAAGAATCACTCATACCCAATTTTTTTTTTTTTTTTTTTTTTTTTTTTTTAAGAACATAAATCCCCATCCGCAAAACGTTGTAAGGAACTATAATTTGAACCGCCAAGAACAACCCGTATGAAGACACTACCTACATCCATCCAAGCTCCCAAAGCATGCTAAACATGCTTAAGTACCATCCATTATTCGTAGCTTCCATCAAATACTAAGAACGAGCTTAGCGTTATTTCATTTGGTATGCTATTTAAAGGCGCTTAATTAACATCCATTAATTCAAGCTTCCAACGACAGAACTACGAACGAGCTCAACTGCCATAATGTTACCCCATTTGTCATACCATAATATGAGCTCAGAACATCCATTTATTCGAAGATAAGAAGATAAGAAGAAGATAAGAAGATAAGTATCAAGAAAATCCTCACTGCCATTTGTCTGAAGCTTAATTGGCGCAATTGAGTTTAGAAACCAAATTTGAGCTCCATCGCATACTAATAATACACTTTAGAACATCCTAAATTTTGAGGCTTCCACCTGGCAATATAATCCCAGAATTTACATTCATTCTACTGCTAACATGATGATTGATTTAAGTCAGAAGTGTCATGGGAACGTAGGGGAGGTGCACCGCCCCATCACTTTCAGTTCAGCAATAGGTACGTTGAGCAGTCATCGTGGCAACACCAGATCAAGGAATGCAGGGGTGTCATCATTCGCCAGAAATGGGGAAGCAGGCCAGAGAGCAGGGACTCTCAGGCTCAGGATGCGATGCATAGATAAAATACAAAACCAGTATTAGTCCCAGCAAAGAACATATATATATAAACCTAGAAACTGATTAGTTTATACACTGATTAAGATGAATGGAATAACAACAAGGTTAAATTTATTAGAAAGTTAAGGAAAGTCCCATTGTGGCTTCATCGCACCATAGAAACCACCCGTATCACAAAATCCAGCAGTGAATTGATAGTGAAATACAGAACCTGCACAATATCTTAACACCAATTTTATATACACCAATTGTAAAGAAGCAACCTTTGACAGTTCCAGAGGGACGCACCTTCAGAAGGTCATCGAGAATTAGGCGATGGGATGGGTAACCAAGGGCCAAGGAGATTGTAGATGAGGAAGGTCCACGTCCCACGTAGCAATGGATTGCAGCTCGGCTGAAATTTGATTCTCATATTTGATATTAGTGGTTCTCAAATAGGTGGACAACAAAACACAGACTGCCGAAATTTTAGCCAAGGGCGTCTGGAGATCCATAAGGGATTGTAGGTTTTGATAGACTGAACCTTAGATTTTTAGAGGCGGAGCATAACAAGCCTCTACATGTAGATGCATCTAGCCAAGTGTCATCTGTTTAAGCAGGGCAGATAGAAGACTGGCTTGCGGACACAAGAATTAACTCTTGAACTAAGCTTTAGAGCGTAAAAGATGGAGTTTCTACGGTCAGGGTTAATTTGCTTATGGTGTTATTTAAATACTACCCAAGACAACCGATGAAACACATAAGACTATTATCTCACTCTTTAATTAAAGAGCCTTAATATAAACTCCATGGCTAAATTCTCATAACCACACGATCTTTAAACCATTAGAGCCGTGGATTCTGGCGGCCGGACGTACACAAACCGCTCTTATAAATCTTTCCCCCCAAAACTAGAGGGCCCAGCCACAGAAGAACAAGCGGAGGGAGACTGAAGACACGACAGGCATCATCATAACAAGACCTCTAAGCACTGAGAAGGACAGGCTACAAAATGGAAGACGTGAATATCCAGAACAGGAACATGGGGCCCAGGATCAAACTACCCGGAACAAGAGCACAAGATGAATGGATGACCGTGGGACCAAAGCCAGAGCAGAATCAGGTGGGCCGATCATTGAACAAACAGCCACCAACCAAAGAATGAAACAAAGTACACGCTGCACAAAAGCAAGAGATGGCATAAAGGGAGAGGCGTGCACCAATGAACCATCCAGATCCAGAAGAAGAAAACAAATCCGGACGGGCAGAGGACCATACGTCGCAGACAACGCGGTAACCCAGATCAGAAAATGAAAGTAAGCCACAGAGATGCAAAAGACCAGGCATACAGAGGAACATTGACGCAGAGAAAACAGCAAAACGCGCAAAACGAAGGGGAGCCCATAGCCTACCCAAGTCCAGTACAGGGCTTGTGATAATACAGTCGATAGCATGAGGACCGCCATGACAGCAGAAAGGTCAACCGATAAACAAATCGAGCGCCGACTGGATGCCGAGAGACTCCTCCGGGAGGCAAAGAGGCAGGACACTGAGAACATCAGTGATAACAGTCATCCCCAGCCACAAAACGCGTCCGGAGCAAAACGTGGAGAAGGCATGGCAGCCGAAGTAAAAATAAACCAATCCGTAAGGCGCACGAGGAATCAGGCTACTGACGCCAAAAAAAAAAAAAACTACGACGACAGGCGCCAACAGGACCGAAACAAGTTCCAACCATGAACACATCCAAGGGCCACCCACAGTGGCGGCCTAGAATGAACCATACCGTGAGCAGGCGGAGGCGACGAACGAAGATCGCCGAGTGAAACAAAACAAGCCACAGACGTCGCATAAAAGAGACAAATCAAAAGTAAAATTCACAGAGGAGAGAGGGGTCCAACAAGAACAAACCAAACGCTGAGTAAACCACCAAATGCACAGCAGCCACGACAGAAACATTAAACAAAGAGCCACCAAAATAATAAAGCCAGCGTTGATTAAAGACAGGCAAAATTCACATTCGGCTCTTATCTAGGAGCCGTAGAAGCCGAGTCCTAGCCGGATGGCTAAGACAGAGAGACCCAGGAGGAGTTTCTACCCCCATGCCATCAGGCTCTTAAACAGTAACTCTACACGTGTACCTTAATTATTTAAGTCTTCAGTCCACATCCATGCACATTATTTTGCATTCCATATTTAAGTCTACAATACACATATTGTACGTATTTCAGCGGTACATAGTTATACTTATGTATATCATGTAGACTTTACAGAAATAAATGACGTACATTTCCTGTATGATTTTCCTTAATTATTGCGCTGTCCACAGAGCGGACCTGGGTTACATTTCACTACTGGTTGTATTTGCTAAATATAACTCCGTATGCAACAAAATAAAAATCCTGAAATCTTAAATAACACACAGCAACAGATAAAACGCCGAAAGCCACAACTAATTCAGCCAGCATGAGAAACCTGTCCAGACGAGGACCACCAGCCCAGAACCACAGGAAAGACCCCACAACCCCTGAAACAATAACTGGATGCAGAGCCACAAAACATGAAAACGAGTCAGGTAGACCACAATGACAAAGAACATAAAACTACAATACCCAGAGTCCTTAGGGGCGTGACGTCACATACAACCGGAACAAAAATAAGGAAACAGAAACGCATCAGAAAACACAACAGAAAAACACGGGAAAAGACCGCCTGGCCGCTCACCGCAATGATACAAACGGCCAATGCAGAGGAGAAAGCCTGGACAGCCCCCGATCTAACGCCGCTGCCAACCGAAACACCGCGAAACGCTCACCCGCCGCAGCGACGCGAACACGCCGGCGCCGCCACCCGGCCGATGAAACGCCGCGGAAGGAGAAACAAACGCGGCGAAATGAAAACCCCCCACATCAGAAAAAGTGGGAGCACCGTCCAAAGAAGGGGGGAACACACCAAGATGCCAAAAAGAAGGAGAGCCGCGGGGACGAAAGCGGCGCTGCGGTAAGAAAGAGAATGAACGCTGCACACCTGGACTTAAATAGGAAGCTGAACAGGTGAGTTAATTAACTACCGCCCTAGGGGGGAAAGAGACTGCCCGAGTTTCCGGTGCCTGAAAGTGCGAATATCATTCGCTATTAAATAAAACAACTAATCAAATAAAATCAATATTTATTACTGTAAATCTATCTAGTGAGTGCATTTTGTTTACTCATTGATGAGAACATAGGTTGTATATCACTGGATTTATAAATGGAGGTCAAACAATGAGAGAATGGGTTATTTTACCCTTTACCTGGTATCTGTGTTAACCAGTAGCAGTATTACTTTCACTAAAGCAGGATTTGACTCCCTCTTTGATTTCAATCAAAGACTAATTATCCATTTGTAATTACTGAACAAAAAACAATAAAGGCAATGATTTGTTTTGTTATTTAACAGATGCTGGCCAGTTTGTTTTTTTAAGTCCATCCCAGCTCATTTCCATAATTCATCCCTCGATTTATTAAGAAGATAATCCCCTTGTTATACCGTCACCATGGCAAGAATTCACCAGGGAGCTGTGCATTTGTGTGTGTGCATGTGTGTGTATGAAGGGGGTGTGGCTATATATGAACCCAATAAACCCTGATACCCGTATCCTGTTTGCCTCCTCTCCCTCTTCCCCCTCACCTTGGCTGTTCTGGCTGCTTGTAGATGCTAGTGATTAATTGCTTATTTACTTGGACGGCGGATTGATTGGCGTGTGCACGGAGCAGACCTGACGAGCTGCCAAAGCCGTTCTGACAGAGCTCGATGCAGGCGAGCCGCAAGGAAGACGAAGAGTGGCTGACGGCAAGGAAAAGGCGAGAACAGTGCCATCTGAACTCATTAAAGCCCAATTATTCCACATGACACGAGTACTGAAAGTATACAGATACATTTTTCTACAACCCACTAGCAGTCGTCTGCACGGTGAAGGCAGAAGAAACACATTATGGTAGATGCACAACCTAAATGTGTCGTTCGCCTGCATGCACTGACACACGCACACACACTCTCCAAATGACATTGTTCTGTCAATCATCTACGTTTACTGCAGCTGCAACAATTTTAATCACAGCTAAAGGCAGAGAGGACGTTTATCAGACATCATCACCCATCAAATTACATGCATAATTGTATGTCTGCAACATAAATGATAACAATATACGCAACACATTTTCAGTGATTTAAATAAATGTTTTCAACAAAAGTCTTTGAGACTGATAAGCTTTGGACACACAAAACTTCTTTTTTGCTCACTACAGTGGTGCTTACCAAAATTGTCTGGAAAACGTTTTAGCACAAATATCCTTATGGGTGGATGTGGGCAATCGTTCGGTGAAAAAAAAACATAGGCAAACCTGTACCGGGGCACTCAGGCGGCCCGCACGAAATTTTTAGATCGTAGGTCGCATGGTGAGCTTATAGAATAAAAATATTCAGGCACATTTTTCTTATGGTCCTGCTGCGAGTGAGGGGTCATAGATAACACTTGAACAACACACAAGGTAGGGGCTGATAAGAAACTGGCCCTCCAAGATGGTTTCAATATTGTATAAATGTCTGTTGAAATGTAATGGTTTTTTGTAATGGTTTAAAACAGAAGTGGGAGACAGAATTGCAGGTTCACTTGTCAGAGGATGATTGGTACTCAATCTGCCTTCTACAACATACCTCAACAAGTTCAAGACAATGGAGAGGAGTGGAAAATATTACTAGGTACTTTATCAGTCCCTACATTAAGAGCAAACAGCTGAGGACTCCACAATAATCCTGGAGACTCTGTGGGAGCGTGAATGCCAATCATTCACACATCTTTTGGACATGCAGTAAAATTAATCCCTTCTGGCAAAGCATCATCAAAACCCTGCAGTACATACTAGGGTATGAAATACCCGCAGACACACGGATACTATATCTAGGACTGTTACCAACAAGAGTGATACAAACAGGGTACAAGTGCCTGTTTAAAGTCATGATCATGGCCTGCAAACATAATTGGCTGAAAAGTGAACCTCTGAGACTGGCACAATGGCCTGGTTGTAACAATCCCAACAGTTCAAAAGTAGTCTGTACCTACAATACAATTGATTGCAGACTTGAATGAATGCAAACAGAAACAAAAAAATAAACGAATAATGTCAAAGACAATAGTTCGTTGGAGGCTGCGAGGTTTTGTCAATAGTGGAGCGAGTTCTGCAGCTTTCCTCCAGTGTTGTCACCAAACATTTCCTGCTTTAGGCTTGAATCCACCACACATTTTATTTCTCTGAAATAAATACCACTGCTTGAAACAATATCAATACCATGCGAGTCAGGGCAGGTGCATGTGTAGAACTATGTGTGTGCAGTGACTGCTAGTCAGTGTGTCGCTCCATTGTTGCTTCTTTTATCCTTTTTATATTCTTGTGCTTAACAATATACAAGAAATTACTTCTTAAGTTTTACAAACCTTTTTTTTTTATATGGCAACATGGCATGTCTGATAACTTGAATAAAATAGCATGTTGGGCGTTTTTCAATTCATTCAGAGTAAAGACATTGAAGGATCAACTCCCTAACCTCCTTTTCCCTTGTGCTATCCTAGGTACTTTAACATTGGGAGTGGGATCATCTAGACCAGTGTTTTTCAACCAGTGTGCCGCGGCACACTAGTGTGCCATGGGAGATGGTCAAGTGTGCCGTGGGAAATTGCCCTCATTAACTGATCCAAAAACATTTCCCATCTCCAGGAAATCAGCTCTTTTTTCATCCAAACAGGCCCTGATAAAACACTGAGTAATTAAGAATATAAAAGATCATAAAATAATTTTTTCTTTGTGTTTATTTGATTCTATTAAAGACATTTTGATAAGAATGAATTTACCGCGATTTAGCTACAACTGTTTGCGGAAAAGTCCCTCCCCTCCCCTTTAACTGTCTCCACCAATCATTCTTGAAGGCTTAATCACATGTCATCAGTCTGGCCAATCAGAAGTGGTTAAAGTCTCAACTTCCTTGTTCAGATTCTTCTCATAAAGTCGCTCAGTTCTAACAAAATAGCAGCTAAAGCTCGTCTTTAGCGGTGTAGCTTTCCACAGAATCCGGTATCAGACCATGGAACAAGAGAACAAAACCATGAAGCTCAGAGACGCTAGTCTTTCTGCCCTTTAGTGTCCTGTAGCGTCAGATGTTACACTACATCTCCCATGATGCATTGGCTTAAAGGAACAGCGTCTGAGCTTACAATGAGTTGTCCTTGTTATACGTCTTGAAACCACAAAGAACACGCATCAAACAGATTTTTAATTTTCTAACTTATCTTTTATTTTATCTTTTAGAAAAAACTGCTGCAACTTCCATCTTTTTCTGCCACAATTATCACGAAAATGCACGTGAGATTGCGGGGGGCGCTGTCGATCAATACAGACTGCGATTTTGCTTTATTTTTTTTCTGGATGCTGGTGTGCCGCGGGATTTTTGTCAAGGTTAAAGTGTGCCGTGGCTCAAAAAAGGTTGAAAAACACTGATCTAGACCCCACAAGACAGTGCACAGAACCTTTTTTCTTCAATGATTTGTGATTTTCACTGGTGTCCATGGATTACATGAAATGCTCTTTACCTTAATGGTAGGGATAACACGTCTATGTAAGGGTGGGGTCATAGGATAGCACAAGGGTTAAACGCTTGTTAGCTTTTTAACCCTTTAACCGCCAAGATGTCATCAAAATATCTCACTTTCTTAGACCTGTCCTGACTCTTTGCCACTTTGCCTAAATTTGAGTCTTAATAACAGTTTTTTTTCCTTTTGATGAGGTACTTTTTTAACACCTTGGAATGCTATAAAGCATTCAACCCATTGTTTTCCTGTTTCTCTTTATTTCTTTATTATGGTATCTTCCGCAATTTTTATTTTTTTTTTTTGCAGCGTAACTCCTACAATTTTTTAGCTAATTTAACTATTAAAATGTTCAGCTTTTTCCAACTTCAGAAAAGGATCAACAACTTTTGATCCTTCAAATCCTTGAATTTTCAAAATATCTCAGGATTTCCACGATTTCTGTCTACAGAAGCTTGCTGGTTCAATACCCAGCACTTGCATTTTTCATAACAATATCTTTTTTTTGTTATTGTGCTGTTTTCACTTTATTTCTGGTCAACTTTCATAATTTCTTTTTTTAATTTTTATTTACTTATTTTTTGTGCCAATTACTACCCTGTAAGCTTCATTTTCATTCGAGAATATAGCATTCAAACTCTGCATTTTCTCCTGGAAGCTGCTTCTAGTTTATGTTGTGTTCCCAAAATCCAAAAATTCATTAGTATTACTGTCTTTTTTTATTATTTTTTTTTTAATGAAAGACTTGCTTTAACTATTTCCATAACTCCCCTATTGTTTGTGGACAGTCAGAATCCCGACTCACTGGTTTTAGATATGATCCTACTGGTTCCAGTGGTACAACGTTTGGGCCAGATAAAAATGCACTCACTGCCCCCACCGCCACCACCCCCACCAATCTGAATTCCTCTTTTATCCCCATTTCTGCTCACAGACTGTCCCTCCTCACCTCCCCCATCTGCGTTGCATTTCTTCTGACCCCTCTCCTGGGTTCTTCTATCAAGAAGATGCCAAATACCAGCCGCTGCCAAGAGCCGCAGTCATGGCTAAACATACAGCTGCGGGAGGCCAGGGCCTGATTTATCCCGACAGGGCGCACCTGAGCGCCCATTGCACTGCAGGAATCCACACACACACACACACACCTTTCTGAAGATGGACCATTTTTCCACACCCTCGTGCAATTGTCAAATTTCTCCCACTTACTCGCCGCCCCCACCTCTGCTTTTTAATCCTCCTGAAAGGAAGCAGGGAAAAACCCTCCACTCCAAGTTTTCTGGAGCCCAGATGTTGGATAACGGCACGTTAGGAATGCAGAGCAGCTACAACAACAACAAAAAGATAAAAAATGTTGCAGACACAATAGAAAGGACCTGCTGCAATCTAGGTGAGGGGAGGATAGGAGAAAGTGGAGCAGAGGAGGAGAAGGAGGAGGAGGAGGAGGAGGAGGCAGGAGAGGGCACTGGGTGCGCCGTGTCCTTAAAAAGCCTCCGCTGAAGCGGAGGGAGATGGGAGGAGACAGTGAGCAGCAGCGGTTCAGCTGGGAAAGAGGTTAGTAAACCAGTGGAAATTGGATAACAGCCTCCTTACGTCGCCACGGTTTCACATAATGAGGACTCAGTGAATGAAAATAAGAGATTAACCGAGATATGGTGGGGGGACAGATGGCGATGATTTAATCTCGTCGGTACAAATCCCGCACATATGATGGTTTTAGGAGGGGATACGCGGCGTGTGCCGGTTTTTGTCCAAACACTCGAGCCAATTAGGCGATCTTTGATTGAGTCCTGGCGATAAATTGGTTGGAAAATGGTTTTTGAAATTGCCGCAGTCTGTGCCGCAGTGTCACACTGTCCTCCCTTCTTCCACGTCTTTTTTTTTTTGTTTTTTGTTTTTTTAGGGAACGATTTGTCCTCCGCAGAGAAATGTCACGCCACCCTGTCAGCTCTGACTCCATCCTGGCTTCCTCCACACCCACCCACTGTCTGCCTGTCTGTCACCCCCCCCCCCCCCTCCTTCTTCTTCTTCTTCTTTTTCCTCTCTGGTTTCCCTCTCCACCCTTTTCACATCTGATCATGTCCTCCTTCCATCCTCTCCTCTCTTGTGTTCTCCTTCCTCGCCCTCCCCTCCGCTGTGCATCTGAGACGGAGGACCACAACCACCGGCAGTAACAACTCGGCGAATGTGTCAGCAGCTCTCAAACACACACACACCCACACACACACACACACACTGGTCGACACACTAGAACTACAGCTGTCCACTCAATTCAATTAAAAATGGGAGCCATGGCGCTTCTGAACAGATTTGACGTTTCCTCCCCCCAAAAAAACACACTAATAAACAAAAACTACCAATGATTCAGAACCAGGTTCTTTGAGACATGATGACAGGTATCGCTGCACCCCAATGCTTCGAGCACACCAGGCATTTGTAGAAACCGCGGAATGTACGTTTTTGTACTCGTATTAGGCATACAGAGTTCCTACTGAACTGTCACCTTACTAGCGCGTGTACCTACATATGGAAGACGCTTGGTGTCAAATGTCAAAGCAGTGAAATATCTTTCACAGCTCTATTCTGATAAACAAAAGGGTTCTATTCTCAGCTCACACACCTTGGCTGCACAGCTCGAACACACACATCCTGCTTCACACCTGCTCCTTCCCTTTTATGGGCTCCTGTTATTTGGCTGGCCACCCCCCCGGAAGGAAGCCACTTTAACCAAACAATAAAGAGAAAATAAATATACGACAAAAGATGGAAATGTCTTGTAAATCATACAGTGAAAGTTCCGTAAACAAAGAAGACATAAATAAACAAACAACTCATATCATTACAACCAGAAGGTATGCAAACAAATCCAAATCCCTTCCACTTCCTATGCCCAACTCCTAGACAGGAAGTGAAGGCCTTGGCCACCATTTTGGTCTTTGGGCACCAGGAAGAGAAGGTAAGAAACGGGACGAAATCAAACAAATCTTAAACATTTGGTGGTTGTGTTTTAAAAGTGATTAGCAATTTCAGCCACGTGACAAGTAGATACATCTACTTTGTTACAATCCCTGAACGTTGACAGTAAAAAGAATACGTAGACCCCTGACATGGCATGACGCAACTGGTGTGTTGATCCGGGTTTGATGATGAAATAGTTTTCCACCGATCAATTTTTTTCTAGAGTACTGCCCTTTTCTTTATCACTAGAACACAAGGCAGTTTTTTTAAATAAAAAAGGAGACCCTCCAGCTGGTTGAGCTGAAAAATAAGACTTGCCCTTGAAGATTGGACCTATATCTCCAGACCTCCTCTACCACAGAACCTTCCTCCAGCTCCTCTGAGGGGACCCCAAGGCATTTCCAGGCCTGCCAAGCGTGTCCTGCTCCAAGTTTTCTTCTTTCACAGCTCTATTCCGATATATGAAAAACTTGCTGTCTCTATTATTAATTTCCCCTGAATAATCCATTTTGAAATGGTTGGTACTTCTGTGAATTCATCCATACTTCCGTACTTCACTATCAAATCCAAATCCCTTTTTGGTTAAAGCTGAACCGTTTAACCTTCAACGTGAGTTAAATGACAACTCGTTTTGTACGTTAAGCCCAGAAGCGGTCTTTAAAATCTGTGTAGCTACACGTAAAATCATGAATTTTAAATGCGCAAACCAAAAAACGCGTGTTCATGCGTGTTATGATAGACATTTTTATTTCAAGTACTTAATTGCACAGGCGTTGCTGAGGGTGGTATAATTATACTTCTACCTTTCAACTGTTTATGCATTTAACGTAATTCAGCAGATTCACATTGATCGTGTAAATGGTCAAAACGTTATGGTAGGTCAGAGTGTGTTAGTACCAGGAAGTATGATCACATTAGTCCTGTGCTCAGGTCTCTGCACTGGCTCCCTGTACCTCAAAGAATAGACTTCAAAGCAGCTCTGCTTGTGTACAAGTCTCTCCATGGCCGCGCACCAAAGTACATCTCTGACATGTTAGTGCCATATGAACCATCTCGTACTCTGAGGACCTCAGGGACCGGCCTCCTGTTGATTCCCAGAGTCAGAACTAAACAAGGGGAATCAGCGTTTCAATATTCTGCAGCTAAAATCTGGAACAGCCTCCCTGAAGTCGTAAGACAGGCCTCTTCTGTGTTCATGTTCAAATCTAGACTTAAAACATTTCTGTTTGGGCGTGTATATGACTGAAAGGTCCTATTTGCACTTTTCTGTCCTTTCCTTCCTTTGTTTTTAAACCAATTTTTTAATTTTATCTTTTCTTTTAAAGTAAATTTTACGTTGATTATTTCTATGATGTATTGTGATTTGAATGCATTTTTCTGTTTTGTGAAGCACCTTGAATTACTTTGTGTACGAATTGTGCTATACAAATAAACTTGCCTTGCCTTAGTTAAACGTCGTCTGCGACATCTCTGCTGTAAGAGGGTTGACAAGCAGAATATCAGTAACACTTGCTAAAATGTTTGAAAATATTCCATAGGTGTTTAGATTTTTTTGAGTTTATCTGGTGGGTGTGGGTTTGCTTCTGCAGAGGTCCTTCCACTTGAACTTCGTTAATCTAGGAGTCAGTAAAGTTCTACAATCTTTTTCGTTCATTCCTTTTGTCCTTATAGTGACCAAGAGCCCAATTGTGTTTGATGTCCTTCACCCTTTTGCAGCCACCTGAGGACCGTGGCCTCAGGTTCATTCTTTCCCTTTCCTGAAAATAGCTGAGGTAGTACTAACCAAGAAGGTTGTTTAAGACAACAAATGCAAAAGAAGCAGGGGTGGGGTGGGGTGGGGTGGGGAGGGTGCACATTAAGAGGAAGCCATCACTAAATCACAGACCCACATCGTAGCCGGCGATGTGATGCCCTTATGAACTACAAAAAGGTCAAGGTTTCAATGCTTATCTCGTTTTTCAGCTCCCTTTATTATGTTCAGGGTTGCCAGGTGGGGGAGGGCCCCTCTACCTGTCATGGGGCAGGATTTAGGTTCCAGGCCTGGACAGGTGAACTGATTGCTCCCAAATAAGCCTCCAATAGTTGATGTGGTTTCTCATTACATGAATCTTTAGGTGTTGAGAAATTCTAACCTTAAGTACTACAGGTTCATTTTAATCGTGGACATTTATACCATTATTTATTCCAAATTTTGGTCATCTTTTCTACAGCTAAAATATTTTTCCTACAGTTTTATATATTTTTAATATAGTTTTACTTTGACTGATCTGTACAATTTTAGGGAATAAAAAATGATGAAATGAAGAAAAAAATATGTCGAAACTGAGCAAAGAAATGGAAGTCGCTCGGAAATAGTTTAAAGGCCGCAGTCGACTCTGAGGAGCCCACAGGTGCAGCTTCTGTGTTTTTATAATCTTTAGCTTTTTACTATCACTGTTTTTAAAGTATTTGGACAGATTTTTGAGCAGGGTGTACCACCGAGAAACTTCCAGGTGCATAAAAACAACCAGAATTAACACATAAGATTTTAAGAGCACCTTGTGGTCCAAAAGCGACAGGAAACCATGACGATATAAAACGTTAGCTAATTGTGTTTTGCATAAAAGAAAAAAACAGCAAACAAAAAAAAAAAATACCCCAAACTTCTAGAATAAGTAAAGTCTAGCAATACTGGCTGATTAGAGTTTTGTTTCAGGAAACACTGCCCCCTAAAGAACGTTTGTTGCAACTGCAGTTCAGTCCACTCTCGAAAGTGCAGGGTGAAAGAAGACTGAAGCATAAAAATAATCTTTTTTTTTTTTTTCTAAATTGATCAAACACTCAGCATTCAATTGAACTTACAGAGTTCCCTTGCTATATCGCTGTTCTGCAAATTTGCTTTCTTATATTATTTTTACAACAATTTGTGTTTTGCGTTCTGATTGGCTGTAGTTCAATGTCAATCAAATATAATTGAGCCGTGTCTCTTGTACAGAATTCAGTTTGCCTAAGTTACAGAAATCTTTGATCGCGATCAGATATTTGCTTTCTTTAATATTATATGATGAAGTTATTTAAACAAGATAGAAAAGTGTTAAAATGTTTATGTTTATCTGAGTCTGTATCAAGTGTATAGTGAGGATCTTTATCCCCTTCAAACATTTAGAATCCTGCTTTTCAGATTCAACTTATCGCAAGTTATTATTAAGACCTGCGATAAAAGAGGGAACACTGTATTTAGTAAACTGACTGTTAGCTTCCTTTTCCTGTCTCAGATCCATCTTCATTCAGTTTGTACTTTAGGCGAACATTCTTTACGAATTTGCTCTCCAATTACTTTTCCAGGCAGAAGTCTCTCCGGAGGACAATCTCTGGTCTGGCGTCACACAGATAAAGTCAGCAGCTTGAAGGATAGGAAGACAGAGGCGTTTGCTGACGGGGTCCGACAGCTGCGGCCGACATCAAAGCAGAGCTTTGTCCATAAATCTCCCTGCTAGCGACACATTTAGCATAAAGTTACCCCTCGGAAAGGAACCCCCCCCCTCACGTGCTGCTCACGGAGATCACGGGCCTCACGGGTACGTCTGAGATAAATTTAAAAAAAAAAAAAAAAAACAGCGATGATTCTGGTCTTGTGACATCACACACAAACCTTGGGATTTTAGAAGCATTTTTTTTTTTTATTTCTGCTCCTCTCCCTCCATACTTTAAATTCACCCATGGCCTACTTTCACGGCATCAATCTGGAGTAAAACGAAGCAGAGGCGCATATCTGCTCAGCGGGGTCAGTTTGCTAAGACTGAAATTGGTGCAATATATTTCAGAAAGGCTGAATAATATTTCCTCAGCATCCCAGCCTGATTTCACTTCCAACAGCAACGCTCCCCACCCCAGACCCACCAAGATTAATCTCCTCTGCAGTTGACCACCTGTGGCCTCACTTTCCCTGCTGTCACAGCCTCTGTCCCCTCACCCCTTCCTGCTGTCGCGCCGCCATGTGACCCTGCAAAGCGTTGTGGGGTTTACTCGATACTACCTCATGCGTGCACAGCACTGCACCATCTTTAGAGCAGGTACGTCAAACTCAGTGGGATGTGGTTGATTTCGTCTTTTGACAGCCCCTTAACCTTTGTGCTATCTTGCTGGGTCCAGATGACCCCACTCCCGTGCCTCCAAGGCACGTTAACATTGGGAGTGGGGTCACCTGGACCCCACAAGACAGTGCGCTCAACCTTTTTTCTTCAATGATTTGTGTCCATGGATAACATGAAATCCTCTTTACCTTTATCCACCTTTGTCATGGTAGGGAGAACACGTCAATGGAAGGGTGGGGTCATCTTCATGTGTCCTTTCCCTAAAGGACCACCAAGGCCACTTCTCTTCATGTGCCCTGTCCCTAAAGGGTCACCGGGAATGCTCCTCTTCATGTGTGCTGTCCATAAAGGGCAACAGAGACCGCTCCTCTTCATGTGTCCTGTCCATAAAGGGCAACAGAGACCGCTCCTCTTCATGTGTCCTGTACAAAAAGGGCAACAGAGACAGCTCCTCTTCATGTGTCCTGTCCCTATAGGGCCACCAAGGCCACTTCTCTTCATGTCTCCTGTCACTAAAAGGCAACAGAGACCGCTCCTCTTCATGTGTCCTGTCCAAAAAGGGCAACAGAGACAGCTCCTCTTCATGTGTGCTGTCCATAAAGGGCAACAGAGACAGCTCCTCTTCATGTGTCCTGTCCCTATAGGGCCACCAAGGCCACTTCTCTTCATGTGTCCTGTCCAAAAAGGGCAACAGAGACCGCTCCTCTTCATGTGTCCTGTCCAAAAAGGGCAACAGAGACAGCTCCTCTTCATGTGTCCTGTCCCTATAGGGCCACCAAGGCCACTTCTCTTCATGTCTCCTGTCACTAAAAGGCAACAGAGACCGCTCCTCTTCATGTGTCCTGTCCAAAAAGGGCAACAGAGACAGCTCCTCTTCATGTGTCCTGTCCATAAAGGGCAACAGAGACAGCTCCTCTTCATGTGCCCTGTCCCTATAGGGCCACCAAGGCCACTTCTCTTCATGTGTCCTGTCCAAAAAGGGCAACAGAGACCGCTCCTCTTCATGTGTCCTGTCCCTATAGGGCCACCAAGGCCACTTCTCTTCATGTGTCCTGTCCAAAAAGGACAACAGAGACCGCTCCTCTTCATGTGTCCTGTCCAAAAAGGGCAACAGAGACAGCTCCTCTTCATGTGTCCTGTCCCTATAGGGCCACCAAGGCCACTTCTCTTCATGTCTCCTGTCACTAAAAGGCAACAGAGACCGCTCCTCTTCATGTGTCCTGTCCATAAAGGGCAACAGAGACAGCTCCTCTTCATGTGTCCTGTCCCTAAAGGGCCACCAAGGCCACTTCTCTTCATGTGTCCTGTCCAAAAAGGGCAACAGAGACCACTCCTCTTCATGTGTGCTGTCCATAAAGGGCAACAGAGACCGCTCCTCTTCATGTGTCCTGTCCATAAAGGGCAACAGAGACCGCTCCTCTTCATGTGTCCTGTCCAAAAAGGGCAACAGAGACAGCTCCTCTTCATGTGTGCTGTCCATAAAGGGCAACAGAGACAGCTCCTCTTCATGTGTCCTGTCCCTATAGGGCCACCAAGGCCACTTCTCTTCATGTGTCCTGTCCAAAAAGGGCAACAGAGACCACTTCTCTTCATGTCTCCTGTCACTAAAAGGCAACAGAGACCGCTCCTCTTCATGTGTCCTGTCCATAAGTTGGGTCACGAAGGCCACTTCTCTTCATGTGTCCTGTCCCTGAGTAGAGTCTCTGTGGCTACTCCTCTTCATATTTATTATCCCTGGGGTTGATTCCTTGGGGCTGGTCCTCTTCCTGCCTCTTTTTGAGGGGGGGTTCTCCATGTTCATCTCTTACTTCTGTTGGGCTGCAAGGACATTAAATATTTTCTGGTTCACACACATTTAAATAAAAAGCCCCAGGATCTTTAGGGTTATGATGTAAAAATATATGAATAAATATTATAAATAAAAAGTTAAAAAGACAGACGGCAAAACCAGCTGTTAGTTTCTTTTTTTCTTTTTCTTTTTCTGCACAGTTGGAGCAGCCTGTGTGTTCATGCTAGTACCCAGACATATTTTGAACTCCACTCACCCCATCTGACCTCACAACACATACAGCTGAAGGGTTTACTCACCTGTGTCCACTTCAAATACCTGTGATATTTACATTCTTAGGGTGATTACTTGCACTTATTCTTAACTGGGTGCTGCCTGCATTTCCTAACAATGGCTAATCCCATTTTTTTCTCTCTGTTATTTTTGTGCACGTGGACACGGGAGGGCGAGTGGATGTTTTCTGTGGATCGGTGTGGAGGATTTCTGGTATTGTAAGAACCCTCACATGATAAAGCAGGGCTAACACGGGCCCGCACCCTCTCACATTCCTGCCATAGTTAGCATTTAACCAGATGGCTATCAAAGAATGCCGTTGTTTTTGGTTTTGGTTGCCGGGAAGCGCATGTGACCTGGAAGTAATCAAGTGCATGTTTGTCTGAAAGGGTTTCAAGGATGATTAAGCTGAAGCAATTGAATGACTCAGCTTTAAATCAGCAGCTCTTAAGCGGTCATTATGAGGAACACTGACAGAGAGCTAAATTATTAAGTGTCAAATTCAAGGGAAGGTCTGTTAGCATCTGTGCTAAAAGGTCATTTATGGGGTTTAATCTGATTGTACAACATAGTTGAGGGTTGAAATACTGTTTACACAAAGAAGTCCATTCATGATGAGTGTAAACGGGGGGTTCTGAATTATTCAAATGTATCCTAGACCTGTAACAAGAGTTATGCGCCAAGGCTCTGAAAACATTTTAACCACACCAGCTTCACTGATGATGACTTCCTAAAACGGTTAAAAACTATTAAGCTGACGTTTATCAGTAATTGTGTTTTTTTCTGCTTTATTCACAACATTGTGTTGATCGCACAAAGACTAAAGAACAAGAAGGAAAAATTAGGAGATACCAGCAGACCAGAGCGCATCACTTTTACTAGTTCAAGCCATTTGATTTCTGAGATTTTTGTTCGCTGGATCCACGACTATCTGACTCTAAGGTCACAGTATGTCGGTCTGGGAGACTGTGTATCTGGGAAATTAGTGAGCAACACTTGTGCACTACAGGGAACTGTACTATCACCTTTTCTCTTTACACTGCTAACTTTACTTATGCATCTGCAGCTTTTCATGTCCAGAAGTGTTCAGATGACACCGCTATCGTAGCGTGTGCAAAAGGAAGGGACAAGAGTGAGTACAGGGAGCTCATCACCAGGATTCACCTCCTGGGGTATAGACAAGGGTCTTGTGTTAAACACCACAGAGACCAAGGAGAGGATCACTGACTTTGGTAGGAAGCCCTCCTATCAACCAGTGATCATCGATGGAGAAAGAATCGAGGTGGTTGACACCCATAAGTACTTAGGTGTGGACCTTGACCACAAACTGGACTGGACAGAGCGTGCTCGGGCTCTGTATAAGAAAGGACAGGGTAGATTGTTTTTCCTAAGAAAGCTACAGTCTTTTGATGTGTGTTGCTTTTATCAGTCGGTTGTGGCAAGTGGTGCATTCTCTGGTGTTGTATGTTGGGGTGGCCGTATGACCAAAAGGGATTGCAATCGGTTGGACAAACTGATAAAGAAGTGAGCAATTGTGATCGGGAGGAGGGTGGACTTGGGAACTGTGCTGCAGAAGAGGATGGGGGCTTTAACATGAAGCCTTCTGGGCAATCCCAGTCAGCCTTTGCATTTGTCTGCACAGAGAAAATATCATGATCTTTAATATGTTTTTGCGTTGAGTGATTTAGTGGTACATTTTGTACTTCAAGGCCACCGTAGACCAGGATGAGGTTGTAAATCATCTACAGCTGTCTTGAGTTGTGTCAGGTCATCTGCTCTGCCTCCTTTTTGGTTCTTCAGGGGTAATTTATGCTCAAGCTTGTTTATTAAATGTTTAGGATTCTGCCACCAAGCATGGTCCCTGCATTTTGGCGCCTACACAACCAGCAAATCCAATCAAGATTTTTCCTTAACTATGTTTAAAAGTCAGTTAGTTAAAATTAAAGTTAAAGAAAATCAGAATTAATACAAAAAATAAATAATAATAACATACCTTCAGACAAGTCTAATTTTTTAGGGTGATAGTTGCAACAAAACAAAATATTTTAACCATAATAAAAACTCCCATTTTCTAAATGTAACCATTAACATGAATTCATCCTGTTTGCAACTTTATTAGCAGCATCTTTGAAACAATTGAGAGTTGGTTTCCATACATTATGCGAAGCAGGTTTGGTGTGTGGGAACAGCTTTAGCAGTAAATCCATCTTTCCATATAAAACTCCGGGCCTTGTCTGATGAATGCTTTTATTTTGAAGGTGACATTTTTGTTGTTGCCTCACAGACTCTTTTCTGCACAAAAGCCAGCAACTTTGCTATCTTGGAGGTCTCAAATTAGCAGTCAGCTAAAAATCTGAGACGATTGAAGTGACATGCATCAAGAATTAGTCATAGATCGAGGAAATCCGGTACTTTTTACAAAATAAAACTTCAGATTCAGATAATAAATTAAACAGAAATAATCTAAGTTATGTCATTTCATTTCCTCTGTGGCCCTGTACCACAGACCCCTGAGTTAGAGTACTGAACAAACAACAGTGTTATCTAACACCATTACCTTAACCAGCGTTTCTACAAACACCAATAACCCCTTTGGTTTTCACCTCATCATATTCCATTTTTAACCAACAGGAAAACTTCATTCTCTTAAGTGTTGAAAACCATCGGTAAACACTTTTTACTTGTAAAAGCGTCTTCCTAAACCCCGACTTATCCAGATAAACTCAAAAGTGAGCCTACCTAGGAGCTCAACATTATGTCACCTAAAGCGACTGAAACTTCATCCATGAACCCTAAAGCCATGAGTGACTAAGAAGTGATTAGCGCTGTGTGTGTTTGTACCATTTTAAGTGACACTGTGGATCAGTCCAGGCTTAAAGGTCACTACAGTCTATATCAGAAACGACAAGAGCGAAGACATCTGTGACAGTTAGGAGTCACCAACGCTTTTGTTTTTGGTGTGCGGAAGAACAAGGGAAGGCGTTTTACCTTTGCCCGTCAGCGGTGACTCAGCATTTCTGCTGCTTTCATAAGCTCTTCAGTGTGTGTGCTTGCGTGTGTGTGTTATCTTTAGCCACCTCGCTCCATCCGCTGACCTTTCTAAAGGTCGCACTGTCCAGTTGTCCGATCGCAGACATCCAACCTGGCTAACTGACCCAGTGGAGAAGGCTTTTTTTTTTCTGGTTGTGCAATCTGCACCGTGGTGGGCATCAGTGGAGAAACTTTTGCAGGTGAAGTGTTGGACCAAAACAGTGAGACAGAGCATGTTATGGCTAATGACGCAATTCTTTTTTCAGTTTTTTTTCTTAGCACTTTTTGGATCGTATTCGTGTCTCGGTTTTATTTTTATACTCTATTCGACTGAGTTTTTCTGTCTCTTTTCTGCCATCTTTCTTTGCAGATTTGTACCTACCTAATTATTTCCACACTATAGGGGTATCTGAATTATAATAAATGGTCTTTATTTTTTAAGACTTGTGTCATATATAAGGTTTATGGAACTATAAGGCGCATTAGGCGAGACAAAAGAGTCAGAAAAGTCAGTCAGTCAGACTTTATCAACTGTACTGTTCACAGTGTCTGTAGAACTTATTTGTAACTTATTTGTAACACGCTACAGGTACACGCTACAGGTTAGACACATCATAAGCATTAGCATGCTTTGGTCAAAATTTGGCTTTTTTTTGTGTAAATAAAAACCCAGACTACTTTGATTCCTGTGGTCTGTGTGATAGTTTTTGAGTTGTTGGGGCATTTAATTTGTTCTCCTACCTTTATTCTTAATCTCCTAGACTGGGATGTAATATAAATTGGGGGCTTGTCCGAGATTGGAGCATAAGGATTTAAAAATACACATCTCACATCTCTACTGTCCAAGTGGGTTTTTTTTTTTTTGTCACCCTTATTGACAATTGTACAATGGCTTATAATTTAATTAAATCACAAGCAAATCGTTCACACAGCCCTTAAAAAGTGTTGGAGGACACATATGACTGATTTTATAATAAGAGCCTGTCGGCCGGTAGACATTTGGACGCGGCTGCATTTGGCCCATGGGCCAGACTTTGGACATGCCTAATTTAAATTCTTCTCTTTTCAATTGCTATCTTTACATCTAGGACACAAAACACTTTTTTTTAAAATTATAAATAAAATTGTCTTGGCAGCTTTATTAATGTATTTTTGTTGGTTTGGAGGCTGAATGATTTGGGTTTTCTTTCCTTTTGTATGTTATTTATGCCTTGGCCTCCTAGACAAGAGGAGGTGCATGTTGGACAGACTGCTGATTAGCACAAATTGTTTGTTTAAGGAAAATTATGACGGGATTGACATGTCTCTGAAAAGTTAATTTCACTGTGTCCTAAGCTTTGCTGGTGAGACAAGAGGTGTCAGAAGTCTCACTAAAACAAAAGCAGAATTATTTGTTAACTTTTTTGGGTCCCTCAAACTCAGTTAAATACGGGGGGGGACCCCAGAATAAAACAAAATTCATGAGAGAAAATCAAACAGTTCGGAAACAATACTCCCAGAATGCTTTTCATGCTGACATAATTATAACTTAAAAATGTAAAATTATTACAGCATTTAGCTTCCATTTGTTGATTTCTTAAGCACCAAGACTTCTTAAAGTCAAATTGTTTGTCCCAATCTGCTTCATAACAGAAAGATTACATAACATTTGCATGCTATTTGAATATCTTTTAATTTCCTCCTTTGATCTCATTGATGTCATGTCTCTGTGAGCATGAACCTGTTTTTCTCTGTTTCCTGTCTGCGGGCTCGTGGCTGGCCTTGTAGACGTGTGCCAGCCTTGAGAATAGATTTGGGGGCTTGTAAGCGGGTCTGTCATGATTCAGATGATTCAGATTTTCCAGTGACAGTGAGCTATTTTCATCCCAATACTCCTCTGTATAGCAAAAAAAAAAAAAAAGAAAAAAAGCTGGAGAGGATTATTAGACATCAACCTAAATCCCCATCTGTGAGGGTTTCCTCTGGGTAGAAATGACAAAGACCAGAAGAGTCAACTCTTGAGCTTAGAGAAAATCAGCCAGCTTACCAACTGCAAAAAAAATATTACAATCTATTTTGTGGTTGTTCTTTTTTTCTGTGTTAGCAAGTTAGCTTTAATGTTTGGTGGTAGAACAGCTAGCAGCTTTTTTATGGCGTGGTGTGCCAAGTGTGTGCACGCTGTAACTGAGGCAGTAATGATCACGTCTGTTATGCAGCACCATAACTGTAATTTACCATGTTATGACTGAGACCAAAAAGGCTGTGTTTTAGTTGGCTGTGACGAGCAAATTCCTAGTTACCGTCACTGCGGAGTCGTTAATGGAAGTTCGGCTGTTTTCAGAGGGGGCTTTCGTGGCTCCGCTCCCAAAGAAGAGCGAGTCGACGGCCCTTTGGCCCCCATCAGTCCTGGACTGCAAGGAGCACATTGTTTTTGCAATCCCTCTTTCTTATCCCTTGTGCTATCTTGTTGGGTCCAGATGACCCCACCCTTATATTGTCGTGTTCTCCCTACCATGACAAAGGGGGATAAAGGTGGAGAGGATTTCATGTAATCCATGGACACCAGTGAAGATCACAAATCATTGAAGAAAAAAGGTTCAGAGCACTGTCTAGTGGGTCTAGATGACCCCACTCCCAACGTAAACGTGCCTTCAAGTGAATTGGATCGTTCAAAAAGGAACCAATATTGACTATGAATCGTATGCTCAACCAAAAATTATTATAAGAATCGAATCTTTGTTCAAATTGATCCCAACTTTTTCACTTTCATTTGTCCATTTTCCTGATTTCTTGTGCAACATTTACACAACTTTGACTTGGTTTTGGGAGCGTTTTGATAGCTGCTAAGCCCATAAGCCTGGCTAATAAAAGGAAACATCTAAAGGTGTTGGATTAGCCCATCAGTTCTAATCTCACAAGTGTACGGGGAGTGCAGAATTATTAGGCAAATGAGTATTTTGACCACGTCATCTTCTTCATGCATGTTGTCTAACTCCAAGCTGTATAGGCTCGAAAGCCTACTACCAATTAAGCATATTAGGTGATGTGCATCTCAGTAATGAGAAGGGGTGTAGTTTAATGACATCAACACCCTATATCAGGTGTGCATAATTATTAGGCAACTTCCTTTCCTTGCGCAAAATGGGTCAAACGAAGGACTTGACAGGCTCCGAAAAGTCAAAAATATTGAGATATCTTGCAGAGGGATGCAGCACTCTTAAAATTGCCAATTTTCTGAAGTGTGATCATCGAACAATCAAGCAAACAATCAATTCAAAATAGTCAACAATGCAAGAAGCGTGTGGAAAAACCAAGGCACAAAATAACTGCCCGTGAACTGAGGAAAGTCAAGCGCACAACTGCCAAGATGCCACTTGCCACCAGTTTTGACATATTTCAGAGTTGCAACATCACTGGAGTGCCCAAAAGCACAAGGTGTGCAATACTCAGAGACATGGCCAAGTAAGAAAGGCTGAAAAACGACCACCACTGAACAAGACATACAAGCTGAAACGTCAGGAATGGCCAAAGAAATATCTCAGGACTGATTTTTCTAAGGTTTTATGGACTGATGAAATGAGAGTGAGTCTTGATGGGCCCGTGGCTGGATCGGTAAAGGGCAGAGAGCTCCACTCCGACTCAGGCGCCAGCAAGGTGGAGGTGGAGTACTGGTTTGGGCTGGTATCCTTAAAGATGAGCTTGTGGGGCCTTTTCGGGTTGAGGATGGAGTCAAGCTCAACTCCCAGTCCTACTGCCAGTTTCTGGAAGACACCTTCTTCAAGCAGTGGTACAGGAAGAAGTCTGCATCCTTCAAGAAAAACACGATTGTCATGCAGGACAATGCTCCATCACACACGTCCAAGTACTCCACAGCGTGGCTGGCAAGAAAGGGTCTAAAAGAAGAAAAACTAATGACTTGGCCTCCTTGTTCACCTGATCTGAACCCCATAGAGAACCTATGGTCCATCACGAAATGTGAGATTTACAAGGAGGGAAAACAGTCCACCTTTCTGAACAGTGTCTGGGAGGTTGTGGTTGCTGCTGCACACAGTGTTGATGGTAAACAGATCAAAGTACTGGATGGATGGCAGGCTTTGGAGTGACCTTGCAAAGAAAGGTGGCTACATTGGTCGCTGATTTGTTTTTGTTTTGTTTGAATGTCAGAATGTATATTTTATTGTGAATGTTGAGATGTTATATTGGTTTCACTAGGGATGGGTATCGTTAAGGTTTTAACGGTACTACTACTCTTATCGATACTGCTTATCGATCCGGTACTCTTATCGGTACTCTTATCGATACTTTTTGAGGACGAAAAATAAATAAATAAATAACAAATTAAGAACATAAAGTGTTTTATTTCCTCACTATGCAACAACATTGTTTTTTTTAACAAAACATTTTACTTTATACATGAGAATGCTCCAGACAGGATATTTATTTAATTATTTAATCTAATTATTTTTATTATTTAGGAGCGTGATGTTTCCTTTGATCTTTTGTCCATTTTCCACAACCTTGAATAGACTTTTTCCATCTGTCAAACACCAGAGTTAACATGAGGGAGATGATGGAAACAAATTCACTTTGATGCAGACTCCTTTCTATTTATTTATTTTTCTTTAAATCCAGTAAACCCAATAAATGATATTAATGTTACGGATAACAACTGTCATTAGTTAATAATTATTATTAAGTATTAGGAAGCAGCTGAGAGTTTGTCGCGGGTCTGGAATCTCCGCGTGCAGCCCCCCCCCCCCCCCCGCTGCCCCAGGGTGTTCTACACAAACAGCGTAACATACGGTCATCGTAGCAGCAAGGTGACAGCATGGTAGGCAAACGAAATTAATTTTATGCAGAAATGGGTGTTCTTAGTCTAGGGCGCTCACGTGTCCCTACGAGATCACCTCTGACTGTGTGTGCGCTGCCTTGTCTTGTGTGTGCGCGCGCGGCGCGTGCTGTCGGAACAACAGCCCCGCCCCCTTGCACACAAATAGACAGACAGAGCTCTCCTCTACAACGAGAATACCGAAATTAATATAATCATTAATTAACAGAAAATTGACTGACTTTTTGAGTTAAATATGGCAGATAACGCTTATATTTTGTGGGACACAAAAAAAAAAAAAAAAAAGAAAAAGTAACGTCTCCAGTACCGATAGCAGAACCGTTCAGGTCAGATCTTAACGATACTGCGGTCTTGAAGAATGTGGCCCCGGGGCTCGTTCAATACCGGGGCACGGTACCCATCCCTAGGTTTCACTGGTAAAAATAAATAATTGAAATGGGTATATATTTGTTTTTTGCTAAGTTGGCTAATAATTATGCACAGTAATAGTCACCTGCACACACAGATATCTAGCTAAAATAGCTAAAACTAAAAACAAACTAAAAACTACTTCCAACAATATTCAGCTTTGATATGAATGAGTTTTTGGATTCATTGAGAACATGGTTGTTGTTCAATAATAAAATTAATCCTCAAAAATACAACTTGCCTTATAATTCTGCACTCCCTGTATATACATGATCAAAAAACCGCTTTGTGAGGTCCAGATGACCCCACTCCCAACGTTAACGTGCCTCACAAGATAGCACAAGGGTTATGGGCAAAATATTCCACCTCTGCTACATCTGCTACATCACCTCTGCTCAAGAAAAAGATTTCCAAATCCACTGACAAAACCTACACACACGTGTAAGAGATATCCAATCGAAGTTTTAAAATTATAACGGGATGGCCAATGAACCTTTGGCCTTTCAACCATTTTGTGGCAAAGTGTGAAATTTGGTAATTTTCACATTTTTTGCACAATATACGGAATTAATAACATTTATTTGAGCGATCTTCACAAAATTTCTGCCAGCCTGCATCTACAACCACAACTGGTGGGGAGCAAAGACTGGTGGGGGAGGGTGGTACTTCTGGAGTTCGACAATGAAGAATGGAAGCAAAATTTCCACATGACACAACTGTCGTTCATGAAGCTTTGATGGAGAGTCATATGGCCCCAGGGATTTTACCGTGCGAGCTCCAGTTCCTCTCATCATGCGGGTTGCAGTAGTGCTGTATAAACGGGGCAGCTGTGCAGAATATAGAGTTGTGGCAAACCAATTCAGAACAAGCAGAAGCAGCGTCAAGACATCTGTTTACATGTCATGCAAAGGAAAAGTACAAGGGTCAATTAACCCTTGTACTATCCTAGGCACTTTGACATTGGGAGTGGGGTCATCTGGACCCCACAAGGCAGTGCGCTGAACCTTTTTTCTTCAATGATTTGTGATCTTCACTGGTGCCCATGGATTACATGAAATCCTCTCTACCTTTATCCACCTTTGTCATGGTAGGGATTACACGTCAATGTAAGGGTAGGGTCATTTGGACCCCACAAGACCCCACACTGACTGCGTTTGCTCAGCCCACAGGCCTGAATGGATAGCGCAGGCAGCACAGGTGAGTCTTTCAGTTCCCTCGTACTTCCACCTGAAGGAACGTCATGAAAACGGAACCTGTTGTGCCTATAAGTGTACTGTAAAGCATTCATTAGGCTAATGTAAGTTGTACACACATATGGTGTATTGGCGATGCCGTCGTATGGTGCCTTTTTGCTGCATTCTTGTCATTTCTGCTCAGCAGTACCAAGCCAAGCTGTCTCTCCAACCTGCAGTTTTTCCGTTTTTGTTCAGGGTTCTACTGGGGGAACTGGGTGGGTGGAGGGAGAAATCTGGTGAGTGAGGGGTCCCTCCTGTGTGTGATTGTCCTACTTGTTCAGTTTAAATTAATTTTCATGTTTTGTGACCATTTTTTTTTTTTTTTTTTTTGCTTTTATGTTAAGCATTTGTGTTTTTAACCGAAATGAAAGGAGCCAGTACAAATAAATAAAGGTTGAGTTAATAAACTGCAAGTACTGGTTCCTTACTGACCGTGCACGAATGCTGCAAGCACAGGGTGTGCAGGTGATACCTAAGTATAGGACGCCCATGGGATGCAGAGACAAACTATGCTCTGATTGTCTTTTCCTCATTTGATAATAGTCAGGCTGCATGACGGCTCCTTTCACAGTTTGCACAGTTTGGGGGTTGAAAAAAGGGAAAATTCATATGACACGCCTGCGTTTCAACCTACAACCTACAAGTATTCACTATGACCTGCGAGCTATCTCATCATTAAGTCCCAAAAAATTGGGCCACTAACAATTTAGACAATATTGGGTGACAGTTGCTTTCTTATTTTCTTTCTTATTTTTGCTGTAAATTTTAAACCATTTTTAAATTACTGACAAAAAAGTGGCTCCACCTGTGCTGAAATGGAGTTAGCGGCCCACCTGGACACTCAGCTTGAGCTCTTACAGTTTTGTTTTTTCTTTTCTTTTCTTTTTTTGTGGCTTTGCTAGCCTTTAAAATAGAAATAAAAAAGCAAAAGGAAAACCATAAATGCATAAAAACCAAATTTGTAGCAGCAGTCGACCCTTTGGTCTGTTACCGGGGATCTGTTGACATGCAAAAATGTTGGTACCACTTAACTTAAACAGGTGTAATCGATGCTGACAAGACTATGAAGGCTTTTAAGCACACAAGGATGGAAGTAAGACAGGCAAATGTGTGGTACTTACATAAAATAACCAATGAGAACACGTGCATGTGTCCAATACACTATTAATAGAGGTTGTTGCAAAAGGGTGAACTGTGTGTTCGTAGCTGTTTTACGTGTTTTGTGAATAGTGAAAAACTCAGATGGATTGTACGTCATGTTACCTAATACTGGGAGGATAATTATACTGTGTCTTTGTTTGTAAGGAGGTTTGTGGGGTCGAGCGGAGGGGCTCCTCACACCCACTTTTGGCACAGAAATGTGTGACCCAAAGATTGATCTCAAGAGTGCCTTAATAGCAGGGAAACAGCAGCATATGGAGCCCCTCTTATCTCTACACTGCTTTGGAACACGTCCATGAATATTCAGCGCTGTCTTAAGACGGTGCACTCTTTTTCCCTTGACAGCATATGTGTGTGTTCTGCGTGAGAGTGTGTGTGGCTGTCAGAGATCAGCTACAAAGACTGCAGAGCTACAAGCCAAAGCTCTTTGTTAGCCTTTTTCTTGACAGGGTTGCCACGTTTTCTTGTCTGTGCTTGTACACGCATGCAGTTGTGTATAAAAGACGGATGTTTTCTATCAGGTTTTTGCTTTTTGAAAGCACTCTGGGTCTGGTGCTCCGTTTTACTTGTTTCAGATTCCTGGAAAAAAACAGGCAGGGTTTTTAGCGAGTTCTTGAGATGCAACATTAAACAACATGTTACTACCCTAAAAGTGAATATTCTCCAATATTCATTTGAATTTATGGATGAATTCAGACTGGACCCATTTGGATCACGTAAAGTGAACCAGAGTTTGTTTCCCCGGATAATCCGGAACAAAATTTCAGTCTGAATGCATCAAAGCGGACCCTGGTCTGGGACCAGGAACCGCTCTCCGACCCACCTTTCGAAGTGGTCTTAGTTTGTTTCCAATCGGACTGAGCTCTTAGTTTCCCCAGTCTGTAATAAGCTCTGTGCTCTAGACCGCAACTGGACCAAAATGCCCACAGAGTAGGGACATAGCAACCATGACGATAAGACACAGCCTGTGATAATGTAGTCGCACGAATGCAGGCTCAACTGTTAACGTGAAACATGTTGCTTTTGGCTGTTTTGGCGACAACCAGTGACGGGGAGTGAGGAGAGGCAAGTGATTCTGTGCTGCAAAATATAGCTGTACAATACATGAACTAAATTAAATGAATATACTTTTTTAGGAAAAATAAAATAGAAATCAATTATTAATTTTTTAGACATGTCTAATCTGGGATTACTTTTTTCTGGGTTTTTTCAAAGTTTCTTTGGTTAAAAAAAAAAAGGGGGGGGGTTACAATTTTCTTGGAGTAGACAAGGAAGTGGCAGATGAGGCACCAGCAACCCATGCCTCCCCTGCCCCCAGCCATGCGCCGCACACTCTGACCGAGCTACAGCTGAGGCATGTGCTTTACTGTTGTGGTCTTTTGTTAATAAAACAATAAAAAGAAAAAAAAAACTTTTGGAGTATAAATCACATTTTTGGTAGAAAAATCAAATGTATCTGAACCAATCTGCCAAGTATTGCATAATGCTGCGTTCACTCCATAAGCAATTCATACGCACCAGATTCACGTCCGCTACCTCTTTTCACGCATGCCAAATTTGATGTTCAGTGCTTGTCCAATAATATGTCCATGAACTAGACGCATCTGTCGCGTGTTGGAGAAACTACCGTTAGGTTTTCGCCTCATTGCCACAAGGACTGTATCTCATTTACAATGAATGGAAGACACAGCTGATTTTGAGGGATTGGGTTTGTTTTTAATGCAGCTCTACAAAAGCTTTGGTAATCACGTCTCCATGTCTACGTTTATGAGATCTTTCAGTCTTTTTTATTTGTTCCTCGCTGCAGGAGCTGCATCTGAATGGCGGCGCTTTCAGCGGTACTCCCGCCTGTCTGTGACCCAGTTTGTTGCTGTTCCACAACAGCAAGAATATGATTGTATCGATGCAAGTGAGGAAAAAATATTATACAGTCTAGAAGTAAAACAATCAGATTCCATGTTTGTTTTAGACGGCGCTTCTTCTTCTACGTTGCTGTCAGTAGCAAATGCTGACACATACACCTACAGTGCCCTCTAGCTGTTGTTGGTGGGAAACAACAGCTAGGAGGGTCACCAGCTGTTAGTTGGAAAATAACAAATATATGAGCCTTGAAAAAAAAAATCACACATACAAGTCACAACCCTTTTCCAAACTATTAAAAAATATAATTTATACTCCAGAAAATACAATAGTAAACCTTTCTTAATTTTAGCACAATAGTTGGAGACTTAGACAGACAGACAGACAGACAGTGTCTTTAATAATCCCTGAGGAAATTAAAAAATGGCCATCTTCATCATCATAAAACACACATCAAAAACAAGAAAAATATTCATAGATTTATTCGATAAGAGATAAATAGATTAACCATTTAAAAATCAGTGGGTTAAAATTAATCTTAAATGCTCGGCCAAAGAGTTGCGTTGCCTGATGGCACGAGGAACAAAAGATCTCTTCCGTCTGTCTGTGGAGCAGCGCTAGGACAGCAGTCTATGTTTGAAAGTAAACATACGAGTATGCAGTAGAACTGCAACAATTCACTTTTCCCGCGGTTGGGCTTAACAGTGTAACATACGGTTCGGTTTTTGATCAATAGTGGCATCCCTTTTGCAAGCGTATCCATGACAACACCAAACCATTTTGACAGAGCGCCGTGTACCTCTAAAAATCATTTGACATTGGTAAGCCCAACCAGAATGAATCCATATATATAAAGTGTTCTGCATGATAAGGCCCACTGTGGTTTTTGTAAAGAAAAATTAAGGCTTTAAATCAGACCTCATAGTGCGGAAGATACGGAAGAGTTTCAAGGGTAATCTTGATCTTGAAATAAAAAAATGGACGTCAGATAATGTAAAAGAGAATTGCATTAGAAATGCTTTTTTTTAAGAAGAAAATTATGTAAACATTAGGTAAAAGCTTTTTACCTTTACTAGCTAAGCTTGAAAAAAAATCCTTGAGTGTATCGTGAATGAGGTCATGTGAAATAATAAGCCTTAAAAAGCTAACACATGGTTTTTTTCAGTTAATCTGTGTAAGATTACAAAGGCAGGTCACATGTAGAGCTTTGACATCCCATGGGCTGCGGCCGCAGCGTGGCGTGTGCGTAGCGTAGGGTTTATTTTTAGTCCACGTGAGGCTCTTGTGCTTCGTTGAATGCCAGTAAAGGTATTTTGAGTCTTACACGCCGCTCTATTAGACTCTGCCAAACCGCCCTGCACCACAGTGTCTGCTTGTAATATAAATACTAAGTGACTCAGAGTGACCCCATTAGAGCAGCACGGCCACACTTTCTATCCCCTCTTTTCAGCGCTAACAGAGTACTGTTTAGTTTATGAGCAATGTAAATACACTAACGATCATTCTGCGGAGCAATGAGAAAATATGTGTAGTCTGCTGTCATTAAAGCCTGCAATGGTCTTAGTAATACCCATAAATCATACGGTTAAGTATCTTTTTCCAGGGGCAAAATATACATTATTTTATTTTAACCGACAAATGAATTGGTTAGTCTTCTCTCTGACTCCATCCACAGTCAACCTATTCAATATTCTTTTTTGGGGCCAGATGAGGTCAAGGAGAAGGATTTCCTTTCATTCGGTCCTGAAACACGGTACTAAAGAAAGAAATAAGACACTAATGACACTGATGAGGTTAGCTTTATCCAATTGTTGGTCACCACAGTCTTAAAGGAGTAGTTTGAGACTGACTGTGGCTTTGGCTATGTCTGAATTCCTTCACTACGTACTCCATAGTGCACTATAGAGTGCGTTCGCCATTCTGTATTGCTGTCCGAATCTACAATTCCAAAATCAAGTGGCCTAGAAATTTCCCAGAAGTCTCTGGTTGTGTCCAAATTCCCTCCCTGCTCCCTAACTACTAAAAAACTAAATAGTGCGGAACTATATAGTGCTATAGATATGTAGTGCCCTGGATTTTAAATACAATTCGGACACCATGCTCACTACTTTTCTTTTTTTAAGTGACTGACATGACATCATCGATTTCAAGAAGTTAAAATCTAATTAATATGAGCGTTTTGCGATGATTATTTATGAATCCACTGCCTTCTGAGAGTAAAAACGTTGAGGATTTATTTAAAAAATACAGTTAAATACATTTTTTTGGCAAAAATTATTCCGAAGCAATGCATTGTGGTCTATATTTTGCGTTCTAGTGAGCATCGATGCACACTGTTTTTTTGCAGAGACTTCTGGGAAATTTCTAGGGCACTCGATTTCGGAATTGTAGATTCGGACAGCATTACAAAATGACAAACGCACTACGTAGTGCACTATATAGGGGTTAGGGAGGGAATTAGGACACAACCTCTGTGTATTGATGCTCACTAGATTGGGTAATATAGCCCACAATTCATTTAGTTTGAAAAAAGTTTGTGAAAAAAATTGTATTTAAATGTGTTTTTTTAATAAACGACTAATGTTTTCATCTTCAGAATTCAGTGGATTCATAAATGGCCGTTGTAAAACACTCAACACTATCAATGAGATTTTGACCTTGTGAAATCAATGATGTCATATTCACTGTTTGAAAAAAATAAAAATAAAAAAACCGAGTGAACATGGTGTCCAAATCGCTTTAAAAATCCAAGGCACTACATCTTCCGGCACTGTATAGTTTTTTAGAGTTAGGGATTAGGGTGTGAAAGCGGACACAGCCTTTTTCTATTCACTCCTCAAATTAGGTAAACCTTTATCGATCCATCTGTGTTTGAACAATGAAAGGTAGGAGTTGGAACAAATAAAGATTAACCTTTAAAAGCAGCCTTTTGGCAATCTTAACTGACTTATTTTGATATCTTAGCTTCGTAAAGGGAAAAAGAACATTTATATTCTGCGTGAAGATAAAAAAATTAGCAATTAGGATAAAACTTAGCAGTTAGTTCTGTTAGCTATTGTGTTAAATTGGGTTTGACAGTCTTTTTGTTATTGATGGCAAACTAGCAATAGTATGCGCTACTTGTCTTTTTTTTTTTTTTTTTTTTGAGTGGTTGGTTGGAAAAGTGTATTTTTTCAGAACTACTTTTAGCCTCCATCATGAGTGACTCTAAAAGTCGTCTGATCGTTTCGGGCTTCAAAAACTCTTGTGGTCATGCGTAGCTATGCGAGTTTTAAAGTTCTTTTTCTGGCTCCACGTACATGTGCGTTCAATGGCCGTGTGTTGAAAATGAAACCAGTTGAACTTTGGACAATCAGGGACTCGGATTTGGTATAGTGACATGGAAGTGGTGTGGTTTTTAATCTACAAAAGTGCCAACTGTTTAAAAAATTGATCATGAAGGAGAAATTAGTAACTGTGGCTTTTGCCCGGCCTGATTTGTACGACACCAATATATCTGAATGGAGCTGTAAAAAAAAAGCCTGGAAAAAAATTTGCAAGATTTTCTCTACTTCGAGATTTCGCACCAAGTGCAATACCAGTGCAATTACATGCACTAGTATCGCACTAGTAGCAGCAAAACCTGCGTTTAGTGCATTCTTGAACGCTTCTCACATGCGTACATAGCATAACACTATTTATGAGGCCAACAAATTGCAATTAGCAGTCATCGCAAGTAGCTTGTCAGGAGTCTGAGCTCTGTCTCCCCCTAAGCTCACAAGCGGGAACCATCTCCAGAGTTCTGAGTGCACTACATATCCCAGCATTCCCAGCACACACTTCCTGGATGCCGCACACCTGACTCTCACTCAAATAAAGCAATATATATGTATTACTTAGGAGTTATTGTAAATGTTAATATAATAAAAATACTACATTTGATTCAAAAATGTTTTTGGTAATTATGTTAACAGTTTTTTTAGAAAAGTTTATAATTTTATTTAATTTTTTTGAGGAGCCCCATCATTAGCCTGACTGAGGTACTGGCCATGTTTTACAGTACTTTTTCCACATCCTGTTTCAACATGTTTGTAGCATTTGCTGCTCTGTAGATATTCTATATCTTCTATTTTTTTTTTTTTTTTTGCTATTTGATTAATTAGCAGTAACATGCTAGCATTCTAACTTTTGCTACATTTTCCACAAATAACGCAAGAAATCTACAGTCCACAGAAATCAATGCTATGGTGCAAAGTCTTCAAGAGAGCGGAACACTAGGTTGTTAGATCGACTTGCTCGTTTGGCGACGACAGTTGCGATCTCAGCTCGGTGTCGTGTTTTGGTGGTTCCGTCACTCACCAGAACCAGTTTGGCCCATCAAAGTCTCTACTTGTTCTTCTGGAATATTTTGCTAAGGAGGAGGCCTCGGACAGTACGTTACTATGAAGCCACCAACGTGGACCAAAAAAGCCATGAATGAATGAATCAGTGGGGCTATATCAAACAGAGGTGTGAGTGTCATCATGTGGGGTGGGGAGTGCAGGAAGAGATCAAGTGATGGTGACGTCCCCTGCTGTCCGCCGTGGCTAAATGTGTCCTGTTTTTTAACACAGAGCTGCCTGAGGTTATTCAAGGCCACAGTGTTCCCCTCCTCCTCCTCCGCTGCTCTGTCTCTACGTCTTTCTGTGTCCACGGTCAGACATAGAGCTGGGTTTGTGTTTGTCTCTAGGTGCCAGACCAGAGGTTGTGTGTTTTTGAGCATGCACTTATGTTTGTGTGTGTGTGTGTGCCAGCTGTAGCTGTCACAGCCATCTCGAAGGCTGCTTTATTTTGGCTCCAGTTGCTATAGCTACGCACTGAGACTTTTGTCTGTGTCTGAAACCGGTGATTCAATCAGTGATAGCTGCAGCAAAAGGTGCGTATGTGCAGCCGAGCATGTGATGGGGTGCATGAAATGCAACAACAACAACAACAAAAAGTCTAAATCATGTGTTTTTGTCTGACAAAATTGTGCAAAGTCAAGCTTAAAGGTCACATCAGTAACCTTAGCTTCCAAACGTTCAAAATACAAAGTAACAACATTACATTTTCATCAGCTCAGGCCGGCGATCTCCCACCTTTAGTCCACATGTTTGCCCAGTGAGTAAAACTCAGCTTATCCCAGAGCATGTCAATAGTGGAAAAGCCAACAGCTCCACTTGAACAGTGTTCCAGTAAAGTTGCCAAACGTTCCTTTGGGGGGAAACAAAGGGCGCTTTGGATGAATCAAAAAACAATACTGCCTCTCACTCAGGTAGGCTCAACCTAAAACGTTGCTAGGTTTGATTGATTTTTTATTTTTTTACTCGCTGCAAGGTTTTCTTACGATCACTTTTCCAGCACAGACACTTTTGCAGCTGCACGGGCGTTGAGTCAGTGTTTTGCACAAGGACGCTTCAACAAAAGCTGCAGCTATTTTTAAAACACTGAAGTCGCTTGAAATGAAATAGGATTGTTCATTCAAAATGGAAGAATCGAGGCCTTTCATCCGCTTTCACCTTAAGGACTTAACTGTTCCCGTGGAAATGCATAAAGGCGCTAACTGTAGAGGAAAATGTTCACGCTGTGTTTGCTGTTCATGTACCCCCCATGAGGTCTTTCGATTCCGATTTGAACTTAATTTGTAGCAACTTTTGGTACAAACACACAATAGTGCAGCAATTAACGTCGGAAAGCTAAATACAATTTTTACTTCAAAACGCGTTGCATTATCATTCAATGTCAACCTTGTTCGAATTAGATTTACTTCATCTTAAGTTACATTTAAAACTGCATCATTTTGTTCACTATCAAGCTTTTATTTTTTTTGTTATAAAATGTTAACATTGTATGTCAAAGTTCGTGATATACTGCCACCTAGTGTTTATTTGTTGAACTGCACCAAGCTTGAGTCACTTTTGTTTCTTTTTTTTAAGGATTATATGGAGAGGTAACACCCTCACATCCAAATATAGTAACATTTGGTTTCCAGAGAAGTAAAAGTGGTGCTTCATCAAGTTTCGAACCATTTTTACAGCCCTTGGAAAAACACTAGTTTGCACCGAAGGTCCTTTTAGGTTTTCTATGAAAAATGTCAAACAACAATTCGTATTATTTCATGTATTTTTAAATAATTGCTATATATGTCTTTTTACAGGATGAATACACATGAAATTACTATCATTTATACCTTTATTTTGAACAGAAGATCAGAATCAATAAAGCAACGGATAAAAACACAAAGGCCAAATCTAAATTCTGTTCCTACCCCTACATTTACCTCTTCCGGAGAGATGAAGAGAACTTAAGTTGTCGCTCATCATAAAATAAGTGAAGAAAGGCATTTTTCCCTTCCCCCCAGATCCCCCATTTAAAAACATTTCAGACACCACTACAGCTTCCAATGCCCCTACAATTGGAGGGGTATGGAGTAGGAATTCGGCCAAAGGCTTTGATAATAAGAAATGGTAAAAATCACACTCAAATATGTTTCTGTTGACTTCCTGGTTAACTTCAAAAGTAAACAAAATCTAAACATGAATGTTGCTTTGGATTATTTCAGAAAAAATCCTGAAAATGTTTTGCACAGTTTGTACTGACTACAGTTCCAGTAGATAGACGACGAGAAGACAGTCAATGAAGACACAGAAATGCCTAAAAGAAAAAAAAAGTAACAACCGCAGCCACAATCCGCTTCCACTAATTCAGACAGGTGGTTTGGCAGTGATTTTTATGCCGGAAACCCTTCTTGACACAATCCTGTATTTTATCCGGGCTGGGGACCAGCACAGGGAGACCCAGACTAATCGAACCATCTGAGCTGGTTCCCTCGAAGTTTCCCTCAGCATAGCTGGTGCTCGAAGTCTCACAGTTTTATTTTTGTAAAGTGAATGATTAGAGGCCTATTCTCAAACTTTAAATGGGTGAGAAGCCCGGCTTGCTGGCTTAGATTGCGAGCCGCCTAGTGGGCCACTTTTGGTAAGCAGAACTGGTGCTGCAGAATGAACTGAAAACCGGGTTGAGGCGCCCGATGCCGACGCTCATCAAACCCCGAAAAAGATGTTGGTTGATATAAACAGCAGGACGGTGGCCGTGGAAGTCGGAACCCGGTAAGGAGTGTGTAACAACTCACCTGCCGATTCAACGACAGACTGCTGACATGTCTAGGATGACCCCCGCCTTTGCCCACGACTGGCTGGGATAGGCTCCAGCAGCCCCGTGACCCCGAAAGGGACAACGCGGGTGTAGAAGATGAATAAAGAAAATAAAATAAGAACATAAAAACTATTATGAATGAAAATGAAATGAACTGAGTTCTCATTGTGAAGCTTGAAGGTCAGCAGATGCTCTCTTCTCTGTTTCCTTGAATGTTCAGACATGGGTGATGCTGACAGGGAAAAAAAAAACACAGTGATCTAAACCTTTCGAAGTTCACAGTGATTAGGATCAGACAGGCGCCTCTCCAAGGTGACTGAAAGACCCTGCCATACCATTGTGAGTGCTTTTATTTTTGTACAATCTGTAATTTTTTTTCTCCTATTGCGTAACCCTGAAAACCTGTGGATGTGAAAAACAGCAGGAAAATGTTTTTCGGCGTCAGGATTGTGGGGATTTCTGCGTGAATCCGGAGCGAACCGAGCTCAAGGAAGAGGAGCAAAAAACATGTTGTCAGACGCAGCACAAGGTGAACACTCGCCACAAGGAGAACAGGATTAGAACAAGCCTGTTGATGTGTGTTTGTGTGTGTTTTGCGTAGGGTGTGTGCGTGCTCAACTCTCGGCTAACCTCAGTGGCCCTGTGACCTCTCGCTCCAGGAAAAACAGTGACAATTCCTCTAAAAAGTTCAGTGAAACGAGCCCGCTGACCACAGGCGTCCAGTTTAATGACATGGAGATTTAACAAAAACTGTTCAAAACACACAATTCTTACACATTTGCTCCTTTTTTTAACTGTTTATTTTCTGTTGTTGACATCCATGACTTCCTTGCTTTAACTTTACCTTCGCTTGGGGTCAAAATCTCAGTTTTTAAATCATACGAAGAGGAATTTAAATGATGGAAAACATTCCTTAGACATTAGCTAGCCATTGGCCGGTATTTTTGATTATAAAAATTGAATTATTTTAGGCTACGTTGACTAAGTGTTGTAAAACTTGTGATTTTTCTTTTGTAAAAGGCAGACAAATATATACGAATGTGTTAAAGGCTTTTGGTGACAAATCTTTTTGATACATTTCCATCTAAAATTAATGTAATGATTCATATTTTTATAATAAAGGAAAAATACTTTTTATGCTTTAAAAAATATATATCTTATGGCATGGCTGTAATATTGGTGGAATATTTAATGCATTAGTCACATGGTGGATACAGGCCAGAAAAGATATGCCTTTATTGTCACTGTCCACTTGCACAATGAAATTGAAGCCATCACCTTTTACACTGCAAATACCAAATCTCTGTCTGAAATCCTTTTTGTGCTGTGACAGAATACATAAAAACAAGCATATTTCCCATGATTCAACAGGAAGGCCCTCATCTGACAGAAATCTCTGTGTTTACCATTGCATAAAGTGAATCAAAATGACTAACACTTGTTTTTAAAATATTTCTCTCATGGCTTAGCGCTTAGTCAAGGCTGAGAGTGATTCATTCACAGAAACCTGTGGTTCGTTTCTCTGATTCATTTTCCACCGACTGGCTCTTTAATAATCAAAGACGGTTTCATGGGAGAAGATGAAACACTTCCATCCTTCAGGAAGAGGAAGCACATCTGCAAAAATGGCTCCGACTAAACTGTTGGGACTTTCCGGAGTTTCCTCCTTCTTCTCCGGAATTTTTGTTGTCTCCAACAACACCCAATGTAATGCCTTTTACAAACGGCAAAACCTCATTCTGCACAGTACATAAAAGAAGTGGGATGTTTAAGTTGTTTTCCATGTTTTCAGAACCAATGTCCTCTCCTCCAGGGCCCATAAACGCACCTCGTGTCTCTTAAAAAAGGACAGAACTTCATGCCACACAAGGTTGTTAGTGCTGATTGTAGTAAACAAAACTGTGTATTATTAAATGTCTTCATTTCCGACTCAAAAAGTTTAGTTTATGGAGAGGTGATGACTCTTTTGCTTCTTATGTCAGCCTCTTCATGCCTTTACAGTGTGAATTTCCAAAATGGACCTGATCACAATGGCAAACAGGACTATTCCTCTGAACCCCCACCCCCCCCAACCCAACGTCCTCGCCAACGCTCGAACGTAAACACGCCCGATGCGACGACCCTTCCTGTTCGGATCCGGCACACGACCAAAATAAACTCAGCCTCTGGAAAAACAGGATGGCAGGACGACACCGGGGCACCCGACACCCTCTCCATTCTCGGCGGTTGAGAGAAGTACAGAGGAAGCCAACAGGAAGTCTGAGCCGATTGTTGTATTTTTGTTTTTTTTTTCCAGTTCACTCAGTTCGGCGCTCTGTCTTCATAACAAAGGGGGCTGTGTGTTGCTGGACAACAACCCCGTTGATGTGTGCACATTGGGATGCTCCTCCTGCAATGCACGGCAGACGATTGGGTTGTTTGCGCTCAGCAGATGGGAATGGTGACCTTGAAACCTAAAAGATAACTGCAAAAAGTTGTGAGGGAAAGAGCCCGATGAGGTCGGCGTGTCAGAGCCTGAATAAACATTTACGGTAACCGATATTCATGCTGGTCTGTTTGTGTTTCTTATTTGTTTTGAATGGAACTGAATGAAAAAGGAGGTTAAAGATTGGCAGATAAATGTAAGGCAGGTCGTCTTTTAAGGCGTGAGGTCAAGCCAAGAGAGAAGAATCTTTGGTGGGTACGAAAAGAAGAAGATAAAGAGGAGGAGCAGATAAGAGGAGGAGAGGGCAAGGGAGGTGAGGGTCACCCTAACATCAGCAGGTGTCCCGGGAAAGGAAAAAAAAAAAAAGGGGCAGGAGCTCCCGACTTTCCGCTGCAGGTTGGTCACGCAGATGCAAAACAAGACCATCCATCAACTCGACCCGCGCACATGCCGGCGAGGTGAAGGCCGCCAAATGAAGGAAAACCAGGAAAAAACATGCAAATAAACGGCAACTCTGACGCCAACCTGAGACCCAGAAGTAAAGACAAATCAGCTTAACCCTTATGCTATCCTAGGCACTTTAACATTGGGAGTGGGGTCATCTAGACCCCACAAGACAGTGCGTTGAACTTTTTTTCTTAAATGATTTGTGATCTTGCATATATTTTAGATAACTGATCTGCATTTGCCATGTTGATTTCTAAAATAGTTATTTTTTACATAATAATTAAATAATCCATCTTTGTCATGTGCTTACTTGATACTTTATGACTCTTAATTCTGTCTGATAAAAGCTAGGAACCGGATATTGATAAATAATGTTATAAAATGGTTATGGTAAAACAGGGGTGGGATTATATAAGTTCGCTTCCTTCCACTCCCTTTCAAGCAATATTTATAAATATGTCTAATTATCCTAAGTTTGATTAGTTACTGTATGAATGTACAACTGATGATTATATTGCTTTTGTGTATTATTTCTACTTAATTGCTTGGAATAAACCATTTCAAATCAAATCAATATCAAATCAAATCTTCACTGGTGTCCATGGATTACATGAAATCCTCTCCACCTTTATCCACCTTTGTCATGGTAGGAATAACACGTTAATGCAAGGATCGGGTCATCTGGGCCCCATAGGATAGCACAAGGGCTAAACAACATTTATGATGAGACATTTACATGTTTTTTTACTTTGAACTGCCAACGCTGTTGAAGAAAATGTGTCGACACAAATGGAATTAATTGAACTATATGAAACAAAAATGTGAATGGATTTGCCAATAATTCTTGTTTACTTGTTTATTTGTACACACCTGACTATCTTGCAAGAAGTACGAGGAATCTGGAAAACTTCCCCTGCACTGTTCAGTACACAGGTATTTATGTCGGAGTAACGCTGGTTGAAATTTTGGCTAAAGAATTCCTAGATCCATTTTAGGTCAGTGAATTGGATCGTTAACAAGAAATCCTGAATAGCATTATTGTTGAAATGAAACGCGACACACGGTGCAGAGATCGAGCGGTCGAACCTCTGATCTGAAGATTGCAGACTCCACCCATGAATGTGTCGAAAGCTGCATTTACATGGACACAAGTAGTCGGAATAAACGCCTGATCAGAATAAAAATGCATCATGTGAACACACCGTTAGGAATACTCTACCCCGATCAGACTCATTCGGATCAAAATTTGCTTCCTATCGAGATAGGTGGCTTACGAGCGATTGTTGACCCGATCGTGGTGCATCTAAACAATTTATTCTGATTCCAATAATCCAAGTAACTCCAAATAATCAAGTGAATTTATTGTTTCCAATCTTGTCCAGACAAAATAAAGGCTGATGTTATTCCCACATATTTATGGGATTGCAGATTTACCTGCACAGATTTTAACCCTTGTGCTATCTTGGGTGACCCCACCCTTACATTGACGTGTTCTCCCTACCATGACAAAGGTGGATAAAGGTGGAAAAATTTCATGTAATCCATTGAACCAGTGAAGATCAAAATAATTGAAAAAAAAAAAGGTTCAGAGCTCTGTCTAGTGAATCTAGATGACCCAACTCCCAACGGTAAAGTGCCTAGGATAGCACAAGGGTTACGTGCATCCAAATGCTGTTGAAGGCACGTATCAGGCTAACCCTTAACCTTCCTTCTGGGTTGCGGTCGGTGCTTTCTTGTTGGCCGCACGTGTTTCGAAAATTATGAGCAGCGAACCGTCGCTTGAAAATAACAATAATCAAAGCACATTTAAAATATTGTCTCGATCTATGCAGCAGCTTTGTTTGCCGTCTGCGCAAAATGATTTAGTCCAATCGAAAGTGCGGCGTATGTGAACGTTTGTTAGAATCTGATAACAATTTTTAATCTGATTGGGTAAGAAACTGAATCCCACATTGCTCCTGGTGGTGACAGCTTGGCGCCAGTATTAGGCAGCGGAGCCGCCATCAATGTGTGTATGGGTGAATGGAACTGGAACTGTCTCCAACTAGTTGCAAACTCTCGCAGCCTGTAGGGTTGACATCACAGGCATCTTTCAAACAAGGATGCTCAAAAAAATGTAAACAATAATTTTTTTATTTAACCAAACACGGCGTCTGTTTGGCCCCTTGAATACCAGCTTAAAAAAAACATCACAAAATCATGAAATGTTAAATCATAATAGAATAAACAAATAAAATGCCAACAGTTTTAGCTTTATTTACTTATTTATTTATTTATTTTCTTAGCACTGATCATTTCTGTAAACGAATGTTGCTCACAGGCCTTTGATTTTGAAGCTCCGTAAAAACATGCAAAACATGAGTTGACCTGTGTTAATACACACGTGAGTACGGCTCATCATGCCCGGCCCTCCCAACCGCAGTGTTTGAATGCGGGTGATGTTAAACTGTGGTGTTTTGTTGGCGTGTAAACTAGATCTACAAGCCTCATTTATCAAGAGTGTTGACACTCTGCAGCAAACGTGAGCGTTTGTGTTCATTTGTGAGATTTTCCCGATAACCCTTGTGCTATCCAAGCCACTGGAACCCTTGTGCTATCCTAGGCATTTTACTGTTGGGAGTTGGGTCATCTAGACCCACTAGAGAGTGCGCTGAACCTTTTTTTTTTTCAATGATTTGTGATCTTCACTGGTTCAATGGATTACATAAAATTTTTCCACCTTTATCCACCTTTGTCATGGTGGAGCCGGTTTAGCTCGTGCTGGTTTGCGGTGCCTTCCCTCCGTGAAACCCAGATTCAAATCCGAGCTGCTCCCTGTTTCCTTCTCTACCTCTGTGCCGGTCCCAAGCCCGGTTGCCTTGAGAGGGTTGCGTCAGGAAGGGCATCTGGCGTAAAACATTGCCAAGCTTACCATGCGACTCCTTCGCTGTGGCGACCCCTGATGGGAAAAGCCGAAAGTGAAACAATCCACCTTTGTCATGGTAGGGAGAACACATCAAAGTATGGGTGGGGTCATCTAAGATAGCACAAGGGTTAACATTGGGAGTTGGGTCATCTAGACCCCACAAGACAGTGCGCTGAACCTTTTTTCTTCAATGATTTGTGATCTTCACTGGTGTCCATGGATTACATGAAATTCTCTCCACCTTTATCCACCTATATCATGGTAGGGAGAACATGTCAATAGTCATTTTGACCCCATAGGATAGCACAAGGGTTAAAAGCACACAGATGATGATATACTGTGAGAGTCGTATACAAAAAAGGGAGCAGGCAGACTCGTCATAGTAGTCTCTGTTTTAGTAGTTTTCAACAGTAACCATGAAACCTCAAATGTTTAGCAAATGAACAGACTGAAGAATCATGAGAAGATCCTTCATCTTAATTGGATTGGTACTTACCATTGATATGCATTACTGGATTGGTCGCCCCGTAACATACGGCTTGACACAAATGCTACCTTACCATGCATTGAGTCTTGCCCGTCTTACCAAAATGGCGAAGCCCAAACAATTTCACAAAGAGTCACAAAAAGGGACACAATGTTTTGCAATCAACTGCAAAGATTTTGACAAGAAAGTGAACGATTGAGAGGAATGACCTTTCACAGATTAGTAATCTCATTTGTAAAGAGTGAAGTCTGGCTGGGAAGAATGAAGTGGATGTTAAAGTGAGTGACAGCAAGTAGCACACTAGTTTGGTTCATAAATATATATTTTCTTTCGCACCTAATTTTCTAAATACGCGCGACCAGCACAGGAAACTGTTGGACATTAACGATGGCCACACGTAATACTTGCAGCCAAGATGCACATTGCTGCATTACCCGCATGTATTTTAAGTGCACCCAAGGATAAATTGCTGCTAGTCGCTTACAAGTTGAAGTTCCATTAGGTCTTTGGAGGAAATTGAAAGTCCATGTTACCCAGCGACAGCCCCATAACATCACTGCTCTAGAGGAGATCTGCATGGAGGAATGGGCCAAATTACCAGCAAGAGTTTGTAAAAACCTTGTTTGACGGCTGTCATTGCCAACAAAGGGCATATAACAAAGTATTGAGTTTACCTTTTGATATTGACCAAATACTTATTCACCTACCTAACTTACAAATAAATTCAAATTTTAAAAGTCAGACAATGTGATTTTCTGGAGGCAAGGTTTTTTCCCCCCCAAATAATTACGTTGTTTATATGTTATACATTAAGCAGTCTTCTGTTTGACAACATAAAAGTAAGACACATATGAGTTTTTTTATGTTTGACATTTTTCTGATTTGTTTTTATATATATATATATATATTTGTTTATATATATATATATATATATATATATATATATATATATATATATATATATATATATATATATATATATAATATTAAAGCTTATGAAAACCCAAATGATGCTATAATTTCATTTTGTAGCATTTTTCTGTCTTTAATCAAAAAAAGAAAAAGGGTAAATATTGTAAACATTTATTTTATCCAGCCCCGGCATTCTGACCTAACTGGATAAAAACAGAAAGCTAAGAAAAGCACAGCTCGTAGGTTAAAAAAAAATAGTTATGTGTTTCTGCTAGTCAAAATGACAGATATTCCACAATAAAAAAAAAAGCAATAGAATCATAAAGTTTTATTTTAAACAGTAAAAAAATAAAGAAATCTACAAAAAGGCAAACAAAAATACAAATTAACCTAATTTCCATGTACATTTGTTAATGCTGGGAAATTAAAGGAATTAATTTAAAAGAATGTTACCAGTACATATTTATACACGTAGTCATTGAACACATCACATTTAAACACATGATTAAAACCAGAGGAAGGAAGAGTTAACCATCTGCAGACTTTAAAGGCACCTTCATGCCTCATAGTGATGCATTGATCTTAAGTGATTTGTGTCGCCATATTTCCAGCAGCCATCAATATACTGAAGCCAGTCCAGTATACTTATCCCCAAGCACAAAGTCGTCCATCAGTGAGAGGAGCCACCGGAGGAAAAAGTCAAAGAAAAAAATGAAGGCAAAATCCTCCTTCCATTAACACTTTCTGTGTTCGGGTCAAATTGACCCATTGTCGTATTGTGGTGTGAGTAGCATTAGGGGGGAAAAACGTATAATTTTGTACATGTATCAACATGTATCAAAGCAATTTCAGGCTAAAAGAAATCATGGGTCAAATTGGACCCGCTAACACTAAAGATGAGGACAGCGTTCTAATACATTAAAAAGGTTAAGCGATTTCTTCTAAAAGACTAATAGCAGTGGGGCCTGCGAAGGTTCATGCAATGTAGAGGAAGATGGCGATTCAAATTTGCGGGAATAAAAAAAAAACGAACTCACAGTTGCATGTTTTTGACCAGGAAAGTAGGACATGTTGTTTGTGGGGGAATGAAGACAAGCTGAGTTTCCAGCTGCAGCTTCAGTGACAAATGTAGCAGGATTCCTGTTGGACAATGGCTGTAAATTTAAGTCGCACAGAAGCAAAATATGTCTAGACATATTTATTAGAAACACAAAACGCAAACAAAAATCAGTTTTGCTTTGCACAACATTGAAGCTAATCAGGATAGAATTCCCAAAGAGTTTCCAAATTTGTCAAAATGTTAAAAAAAAAAAAAAAAACTGCTACGTTTTTAAGTATTAGTATAATGGATTTCACCTTCACGCTCCCAAAAGAAAAAGTGGAACTAAAGTTGTTGTGAAGTCGTCAATCTGTCTCTAACTGTTCTTAATTTATCTCTTAATGAGAATTTGGAGACTCATTCATTTTCCGTCCCAACTCTGCAGCACAGTTCCCTTTGTTGATGCTCACTTGAGAACGGTGCAGATTGGCTGGTGTGAACAGGGCCATGCCTTTATGAGCTTGGGGAGCCATCTTTTTTTGTGTGTCATTACATTTGATTATCAAAACAAATTCAATCTCTTATCAGTTTAAACCTTTTACACCCAAGTTTTAGTTGCAGTGTTGATGCTTTTTTTTGAAATACCATAACGTTTTAACTGTTTATGCAATTATAATAAATCCAACAAATTCTGAAGCGGAGAAAAGCAGACTTGATCTGATCTGCATCACTTCACAGTAAAAAGTCTGATTACTTAAGTGTTTAAGCAATCAACATAAATCAAGTCAAAGAAAAGAGCTTTGCGTTACTAAAGTGTTGCTATAACAGGGCAAAGCCACTTTTCTTTGCTTCTGAATATAAAGAAATTACGTTAATTGCAAATATGGTCAAAGAGTTGAGTTAGTAGAGTTTACGTTATTTACTGTCACTGACGTCTGATATTAAAGGGTTAACAAACAAAAATAATGAAACTGGCATTAAAAAAACTGTGACAAAAATGGTCTCTGTGACTGTTATGGCATCATAAAAGTGTCATATTTGCTGCACTGTACGGCGCACTGAACTATAAGACTCACTAAGCGAGACAAGAATCAGATTAGTCCTTACGTCAGTCTGACTTATTTACCTGCGTTCAGTCACTCTAGAGCTTTTTAGCCAAGTTAGTGTGTTCACAAAACTTGTAACATGTAAAATAAACGTGTAAAAATTATAGTAAAATAAGAGACTGATGATGAAACAAATATTACTGCGCCAACTCAACCTTCTTAGTAACAAGGTTAAAATTTTGTCTGACACCACTACATGGTAGCCATATTAGTATATTTATAAGGTCTTTAACTCCTAATCTTGGTAATGACATGAAAAAAAAACAGACTGATACCACTAAAACAAACATTACTGGGACTACGTTAACTCTCAACCTTCTTAGTAACATGTTAAAAAAAAAGTCTGACACTGCTACATGTTAGCCACGTTAGCATATTCATTTATTGATTAATTGATTCATTTCTAACTTTTTCTGTCTAAAAACTGAGCAAACAGATGAGAACTGAAGGCCTTTTGTGCTTACTATAGCTTTTACTATTATAAAAAGAGGTTATGTTTTTTCGGGGAACCAGGTGTAAATTTGTCTAAACCCCTTTTTTTTTTATTTGTTACATTTCATGTTTTAAGTACACACACACACACATATATATATATATATATATATATATATATATATATATATATATATATATATATATATATATATATATATATATATATATATATATATATATTATCACATTAGCATATTTATTAGGTCTGTAACCCCCAATCTTGGTAATGTCATGTAAAAGAAACCAGACTGATACAGCTAAAACAGATGTTACTGTGACTATGCTAACTCCCAATCTGTCTAGTAACACAAAGAAAATACAGTTCAACATCGTTAAATTGTAAAGCGCTTTGGGCCTTCGAAAGAGGGTAGAAAGCGCTATACAAGTATACGCTATTTACCATTTATACATTAGCTGCATTAGTGTATTCACAACAACACATAACTTTGTTTGGAGCTCATAAAAAACAGACTGACATCTGGACAGAGCGTACCTCTAAAAAACGCTTCAACATTAGTAATCATAACCAGAATGACTCCTTTTGGGCTATGAGGCGCTCTGTCATTTAAAAAAAAAAAATGAAGGCTCATCATAGTGTGGAAAATACGGTAAATGAAACCGTCTTTTTTTTGTATGTTTTACTTGGCAATTTCACATTTGTTGTCAGTTGGAGGTATGTATTCTATGGGGTGACTGGGATCAATAGTGCATTAGGCCCCATCACCAAAGTTTACCCTGGAGACAGACGGACAGAGATGGATGCAGAGCTGATAGTGCTTTTCTATAGTCTCGTCCTCCATACTTGAAGAGATCCTGAGGAGAGACAGAAGGAAGGAAGCTATCAGGGAGAAAGACAGGTGGGGAGAGAAAAAGTGAAAGATTTATTGATCAAAAAGGACTAAGGAGTAAAACAACAATGAAAGAAAAGGAAACAAAAACAAAGGTTTGGACACATAAGGAGAAGATAGGTAAAGGAAATAGACAAATGGAAGGTTAAAAGCAAATGATTGAAGACCTGAAAAGAGGGTTACATGGAGGTGGGATCACTAAAGACTGCTGAGCTCACTAGAAACAGGAGAGGAATGAAATGTCTAATGAAACAAGGGGGAAGCACATTGTCTCATTGGAACTCCTGATAGAAAATGTATTCTTCACAGCTCAAAGAAAAGATTTAATAGACACACAGAACATCTGTCGTCTCTGCAAACCTGCCAGCCGCACACATGCAGCACTCGGGCCGCTCACTCCAAGACGGTGCGTGAACTTAATAGAGCAGCAGTGATGGAAATTAGAGCGCTGGACCAATCTTCAGAAGGCAGAGCAGAGGCCAGCTGTTTGGCTGGCAAATTATTTAGGTTAAGATGCTTAGGCCCATTTTCCCTACTAAGCCATCCTCAGTAAGGACAGTTAATATCTTCCCTTCACTCACAACAAACTTTTGATTAAAGTTAAGGCCTTGGATTATCTTAGAAGATAACAGTATTTAACCACTTATATTGTGTTTGGGTCAAAGCTTTGAATTAAAGGGTTAATTACATGCCTTTTCACCATTCACATCTGATAACATGACGTTTCAAGAAAGGTAATTGAATAAAAATAAATGTAGAGCCATAGAAAACATTGCTGCTTTTGTAGCAAAATTTGATGGGTTTTGGCTTTATCTTGTTGTTGAGGATACAACAATTTCCTGTATATTAACAATTTACACAGTTGAAATGGATAAATCTTTTACTTTTTGTATTTTTTAGTATTAAAAGTAAAGTTGATTTTGAAATAATGAATGTTGATTCTGTTGAAAACATCTGTAAGAAGGGAAATCTTTAACCTGGTACCTAGTGTGTTCAAGTGGACCCTGTTTTCCACCCTCACTGTCAACGCAGCTGTTTAAATTAGTGGAGAGAAGCTACTGGCACCAATTTTTTTAACCCTATGGGTGGTCGCCATGGGTAAAGGATGCCATCAAGCTAAGCAAGGCCTTGTCGAGTCTGGCTGGTTAACTGTCAAGTGTAAGGAGTCCAAGTAGCTTGTAGGAGGAATTTGGGTAGGCCATGGAGACAGTGTGTCAAACCTCAAAGGAATTCTGGCAAACCACTAGACACCTAAGGAGGGGGAAGCGGTTCTCCGCCAACACTGACTACAAAACTGGTGGTGAGCTGTTGACTCCACTGAGGATATAACAGACAATTGGAAGGAATACCTTGAGGATCTCCTGAATCTCACCAAAATGCACTTCATTGAGGAAGTGGGGTTGAGAACACAGATATGGGCCAGTACATCACCCGAGATGAAGTCACAGAGGTGGGCAAAAAGCTTATCTGTGACAGGGTACCAGGGGTGGATGAGGTGTGTGCCTCAATTTAATGGATTTTGTGAAGCTGATCTAGACCACATGCCTATGCAACATCGCACGATGGTCCGGGACATTAGCTGAACTGGCAAACTGGGGTGGTGGTACAACGTTTCAAGAAGGGGGATTGGAGGATGTATAAAATGGTAAAATAACAGTAATTGTTTTACAGGCACAAACCCTTATCAGGCACACATTCTCACACTGCAAGGCGCAAACCTGTAACTACAAGAAGCAATGTTGGGTTTTGTGTCTCGCCTAAGGACACTTCCACTTTACCTCTGCAGCACAGCCACCAACTACAGCAGAGCCACAATACTCGTATTGTGACTTTTGGTGTATCAAATCAGAAATTCTTTCCATTGAGTTGCTTCAACACAGCAGTTGTCCATGTTTGCTTTAGTCATGCTTTAGTCATGTCTAGTAATTTATTAGTAATGAGGCGTAATGGAATACCAAAGAAAACAAATTACAGAATGTTTTTTAGTCTGTAGATGAGTAATAAAAAAGCGGTCAAATAAACTGGATGATAGTAACCATCATCTTTAATGATGTAATGTTTTGTATCGAGGAGGCTTCAAGGCATGTGTCAAGTATGGGAAGGGGCATTTCGATGATGCCGGTATCAAGGCATGCTTTATTTTGGGGAGGAGCTAAAAATAATGATGTCTGAAGCATTGCTGCCCAGCTGTATCACATGACTGATTCAGGAATTGCTCAGGAATCTCTGGGATTTTGCCTCAGGCTCCTCTCAAAATGTTGGCATTTGATAAAGACTTGTGGTGAGTGAGTTTAGAGATTTAGAAGGAATTTGCTCTCTACCTTTTGGGACATCCTGTCAGCTTTTACTGATTCACACAGGTGGTTTGGCATAGATTTTTAAGCCAGATGCCCTTCTTGACACAGCACGGGCTGTGCCGATCCCCAGCCAGGGCTTTGTCACAGGGGGAACCTTTGTGGTAAATAATCAGGCAGTAGCTCCTTGAGCCCCCAATGAAGGGTTTCTTGGTTTCTTGCGCGCGTGTCCTGCACCCAGCCAACTAAGCCATACAGTAGGGGTGTCACGATTTCGATTTTAAATCGAAATCGATCGACCTGAAACTAACTGGTGCGCACCTAAAACTAACTGGTGCGCACCTGAAACTAACTGGTGTGCACCTGATACCAACTGGTGCGCACCTAATACTAACTGGTGCGCACCTGAAACTAACTGGTGCGCACCAGGTAGTTTTTTATTTATTTTTTTTACTTCCAAAAAATTTTTTTTTACTTCAAAAAAAATGTTTTTTCCTCCATTTTTTTTCCATCAATGGCCCTTTAGGGGCTCCGTATAAGTCACAGTCTCGAACTTCGAATTAAAAAATGGAATCGTCGATCACGTGGCCACGCCCCCATGTTGCGTCCGGTTACTTGCCAAGCGGAAAAAAAACACTTGTGTTGAAGTGCTGCGAGTCAACCTCCTCTAACAGCCGCTCAAAAGATAACATGGTAACTGCAGTAGACCCATCATCAGAACTCCAATCTCCTCCTCTTTCACTGATGTCGCTGGTGTGGAAGTATTTTGGATTTCCAGTGAGTTATGTTGACAACGTTTGCGTTGTCGAAAAAAAACCAAAAAAACAACTGTTTCCAAGCTGTGCTATGTGCGTGTACCATATTCTCTCACTGGCAGCACGACTAACATGGCAGGGCATCTCCGCAGGCACCACAAAAACATAGATTTATTTATTTATCTGTTAAATCAGTGCTTCTCAAATAGTGGGGCACGCCCAGATGCGATGCCGGGGGGGCGCGCGTAGCAGCAGCGGTCTCAGGCAAAGCCGGCAAAGGTGCGCAAATTTAACGGGGGTCTGCAGTGACAGCAGATCAGTCTTTGGTAAAAATCTGATCCACTGTTGGTTTCTTATTATCTTATTATCAGAGTTTCTAACAGCCTGAAACAGTGAACGTCCGTCCCTGCAGGGGCGCGCTCCCGTCTCCTGTCACACGTGCCTTTAGATTCCTCAGCTCATACTAAATGTCATTCTTTATGAACTATTGTAGACATTTGGTGACGTGTCTTTATTTTCCATATTCTTTGTCTGCCTGTTTAGTTGGTGTCAGCATTTAACATAAAGACAGCAGGTAATGCAGGAAAACAGCTGCACTTTATGACATCAGAAATAAACAATCATCATTTAGAAACCAAATCAGCACCATGTTTTTTATCTATTTCTTCAGACTAAAAATGTTAAATATATTGGTGCTGCTGTGTTAATGTTTCAGATAAATTTACATTTAATATTATTTTTTTATTTAATTATTTTTCTCTGCATCAAATGGTTTAAGACACTTAACCCTTGTGCTATCTTGGATGACCCCACCCTTACTTTGACATGTTCTCCCTACCATGACAAAGGTGGATAATGGTGGAAAAATTTCATGTAATCCATTGAACCAATGAAGATCACAAAAAATAGAGCACTGTCTAGTGGGTCTAGATGACCCAACTCTCAACGGTAAAGTGCCTAGGATAGCACAAGGGTTAATGCTTTATGAAGCTTCATCTACCCATCATTAATCATTTTGAGGTTCATGAAAGGCTTCAAATTGTTAATAAACAATGTTTCAAAAATTAGACATTGAAACAGCAAATGTAACTCCCCAACCCACATTTTTTTATATCTACATGTTTAATTTTTCATCTGGAATGTTCGGGTCCATGTGGCTCGGTCTATACGATTCAAAGTGTGTAAGTCAATGACTCACTAATTAACTTTGACTCTGGTCTGACCAAAAATCTCTGTGCATTTCATCCTCTTTGTTTTCTTACCTTACATGTTTCTTGTCCTCTCACTAACAACAAATGAATGCCCCTTTCCTTTTTTTGTTCCTTTTTTTTGTATAAATCCCTCATAACAAAATATAATGACTTTATGTTGACATATTTTTAAAAGTGTGCTTACAAGATGAAGAACATATATTTTCTTCATCCACCCCCCCTGCAAGGGAAACATTATCAGCATTATGTCTACCTAACAGTTTCACGAGACCCAGGATGCAGATCGCACATCATTATTTTATACGGCTGCTAATATCCTCTGATGCTGAACGATTTGAAAAAACGGCCACCGCCCTGCACTTGTGATTGCACAGATTGCACGTTATCGAACAGTCCAGGTTTATTGGTTAGATACTAAAGTATATTATGGGTAGATATTGGCCCATGAGGGCCGTAAACAGCATCTCTAGAACATTGCTGAGGCACTGATTGTCTGTGCGTTGCAAATTTTTTTATTTTTTTATATAGGTATGTAAATAACATATCCCCTCTGAAACCCTAAAGAGAGATGGAAAGCAGATGTGGAAGCGGGATTTGGTAAATGTTTTTCCTTTTTGCTGAATCTGCAAAATTTCTTCTTTAATGAAAGAAGGATTTAACTTGCCAGGATTCTGCTGAAAAAACTGAGTCTGTGTTTTAAACAGTGTAACGTGGTTCTAAGTGTAATTAGCACTGATTGGAGTAAGGAGTAGGGCCTGATTGCTTAAGTTTTCAATGAGCAAAGAGAACTACTTGACATGGGGGTGGCAGGACAAACCATTCCTCCGGGAGCCAGGGGGGAGGGGGACGGATGGAGATGCAACAAAAGTCAATGTGAACTAATTGACTGCTGTGAGACAGACTCCCCAAGCAACGCAAAAGAGGTGCACCGCAGACGGACAAGTGTAAATTCAGGGATGCCCCTTATTCTATCTTATGGGGTCAAAATGACCCGATCCTTACATTGACGTTTTATCCCTACCATCACAAAGGTGGATAAAGGTGAACAGGATTTCATGTAATCTATGGACACCAGTGAAGATCACAAATCATTGAAGAAAAACGGTTCAGCGTACTGTCCTGTGGGATCCAGATGACCCCACTCCCAACGTTAAAGTGCCTTGGATAGCATAAGGGTTACAGTTACAAATAAATTTTTGCTTGAAATTACCCAGTATGAGACATGACCATTGACTGAATATAAGAAGTGGACCATGTGACCCCTCCCCCCACTGTTTGTATAAGTGAGTGTGACGTCACCATCATGCTCTAAGCAAATGAAGTCAATTCAGTTGCCACTTTTTAAGATCTTGGAGCCAAACAACATCAGTAAGCAGGGATCAACATTTCTATGGCAACCACTCGCCAATCAGGTGAGATTGGTGGAAGTCTACACTCTCTCATTTGAAAGCGGACTCAGGAAGATCCATCAAACGTTTCTGCCTACATTTAGGCATCTGATCGGCCAATTTAAAACTTGAATAGTTTGCACTACAGAAGAAACATTGTTAAAAAAAGCGGTTGCCATAGTAATGTTGAACCAGACCGACTCTGCCTATCCACTGCTTCATGACGACATTTGGCTCCAACATGGCCGTCTCCATATCACAAAAAAATGGATTGACTTCATTTTGTTGGAGCAGCAAGTAAACTAGTTTTTGTTGGGTGACATCACACTCACTCTGTCCAATTCTCATATAGTCAATGGACATGAATAATGAATTTTTTGGTAGTATTTTATTCACTACATGTTCAGTAGCTCTAATGCTTGAAATTGTATTTCCTGTAAATGCGTTGTTGGAAGCAGTAAGACTGTAAAGCAATAGCAGTTTTAAAAATCTGTTATCCTCACAAATTTCCACTTCTGTAAACAAATACATTTCTTTATTTATTTTTTTCTCTGTAGGGGCTGTTAGACTTTCAGAATAACAAAGGAGAATCTGTTTTTTTTGAAGCTCTGGAACGAGTCATAATGCCATCTTTAGATCTGTTTATCTTCCCTGCCCCTCTTGTGTCTCTGTGGACCAAGCCTTAGACAGTAAGCCAATTAAAAACAGCCAGGATGAAGTCAGAGGTCTAGTTATTCTCGCTTCCAATGAGTTTCAAGATACCTGGACTCAACGCCGATGAGACTTGGACTGAATCCGAATAGCTTCCCTCCCTTCTGGCTCCTCCATAATGCTCCAATTGTTGGGGCATTTGAAGATGTAGTGGTATCCGAATTTTTTATTTTTTTTTTTTTAAGGTGGAGCTGTAGCATCTTAGGGCTGGCTATCCCTCCGCCGATAGGGTGATCCGTGTCTCGCTTGTGGCGTGGAGGAGAAATGCATTTCTTCACATGGTAGTGCTCTAAAGCAGTGTTTTTCAACCTTTTTTGAGCCGCGGCACACTTAAACCTTGACAAAAATCTCGCGGCACACCAGCATTCAAAAAAATAAAAAACAAAAAAAAAACGGGAGAAACTCAGTCTGTTTTGAACAGTTCCTCCACAATCTCACATTCTTTTTTTTATAATTGTGGCAGAAAACGCTGGAAGCTGCAGCTGTTTTTTTCTCTAAAAGATGTAATAAAAGTTAAGTTAAAAGATTTAAAAACTGTTTGATTTGTGTTCGTTGTGGTTTCAAGACGTTAAGAGGAGAGACGAGTTGGGTTACTTTTAACCCAATGCATCATGGGAGATGTAGTTCAATAATCCGCCGAATGCAGAAAGACCAGCGTCTCTGAGCTTTATTGTTTTGATCACATGTTCCACGGTCTGACACCGGATTCTGTGGAAAGCTACACCGCTAAAGACGAGCTTTAGCTGCTATTTTATTTGAAACTGAGCGACTTTATCAGCAGAATGCACAACAAGGAAGTGAAGACTTTAACCACTTCTGATTGGTCAGACTGATGACACGTGATTAAGAATCCAAGAATGATTGGTGGAGACAGTTAAAGGGGCGTGACTTTTGCTAAAACGGAGATTAAGCTGCAGCTAAATCGGTACCGTCATTTTTATCAAAATGTCTTTAATAGAATCAAATAAACACAAAGAAAAAGTATTTTATGATCTGTCATATTCCTTATTTCTTAGTGTTTTTTAGGGCTTGTTTGGATGAACAAAGAGGTGAAATCCTGGAGATCATAAATGTTTCAGTTGAGGGCAATTTCCCACGGCACACTTGACCATCTCCCACGGCACACTAGTGTGCCACGGCACACTGGTTGAAAAACACTGCTCTAAAGCACATACAGTACGTTTACATTTAAATGTATGTATTAAGTTTTTGCTATGTCTCCGCTTGGATGGATAAATGTAGGGATTAAACTTATGTTAACTGTACTGCCGATGGAATGTGTAACATTTTTGTTAAAAGGAAAAAAGAACTTGTTTAACCCTTGTGCTATCCTAGGCACTTTACCGTTGGGAGTTGGGTCATCTAGATTCACTAGACAGTGCTCTGAACCTTTTTTTTTTCAATTTTTTTTCTATCTTCACTGGTTCAATGGATTACATGAAATTTTTCCACCTTTATCCACCTTTGTCATGGTAGGGAGAACATGTCAAAGTAAGGGTGGGGTCATCCAAGATAGCACAAGGGTTAAAGCTGTTTGGAGACCATTTATTGTATTTGTGGAGGGCATGGATCTTTCTGACTGTGATGATGTTTGAAACTTGTCTATATGCTCTATTTGTACTCATCCTTCGGAAAAAAAAGGTCTCTGTAAGAAGTATATCAAGGTTTTGCGTTCAAGTGTTCAAACTTATATTTAGTATGTTATAAGACAATCAACTTACGGTCTCTGAGAAAGTCTATATATTTTTTATTATATTTTTATTTTTAAATTCTTGCTTGTTTGAGAGTGTGTGTTGTAATCCAAATATATATATATATATATATATATATATATATATATATATAAAAAACAATATAGGGACAGATGGAAGCCTAAAGCAATTTGTATTCAGCCACAATCTTTTTGGTTACTAGTGAGAGAAGAAAATGGAATCTGTTAACATATACATGAGCGTTTAAATAAATGGTAAAAGGTGGTAAATTTAAGTCTTTCTCACTGTAATAATTGCAAATGTAAGTGAAATGTCTGTTGGTTTCTATAGAAAAAAACATTAAAAAAAGACACAGGAAACCGCTAAATTTAAACCCTAATTTACATTATTGGCAGAATGGAAGCAAAGATGTTTGACACACTAGAAAGCCTTTAGATGATTGAAGCCACAGGAGCACAACAAAAGGATATTCATTCGGTTGCTCATGCAGAACCTATTAGGACGTCATGCAACATAAGAGGTTGCCATGGGTTAAATGGTGGTGAAAAAAGTCATTTCACAGTTTTTGGGCTTAATGAGTTAATGATCACTGTTTCCTGGTTTGGCACACACTAAGCCCAACTAAATAACCTTCAAGACCGATGTTTTTCTATTCTAATAATAGCAGCAAATGATAACCAACAGATATGTTATCTAAAAATCATTCAATCCAACAAAAACATGTTTAAAAAGTTCAAATAATTTAATGCTAAATAACGTTTTGACATAATGTCATAATTTCCCCTTTTTCGGTTTATTTAAATCTACAGTCATCTGGCCAACATTTTTAGCTCAGCCTCTTGCTGTTTGTAAGTTACTCAGTTTCTCGGTTGGGGTAGCGGATCTGGCTAATGACTGCTTTCCTGTTATTTCCTTAATGAATTCTGTTTATTAGCGTCTACACAGAAGCTTCATGCTGTCACAAAGCGCTGTGTAAAGCCATTTAATGAAGCAGTCGCAACAATTAGTTCAACGTTGGTTAAACTCCTCAGGAGAGGCTGCGCTTAGTATCATCAAATTGGTGTAATTAATTGTTGTTTTCTTTTTTTTTTTTGTTTGTTCCTCTTTTTGTTTTTATTTGCTTGGATACTGTAGCAATAAAACACTTCTACCGTGGGACACATCTTCCACCTTACACCCATTTATTTCCTGTTTCCTGTCTTTCTAAATCGGTTTTCCTCCTCTCAAAATGCTTTTTCCTGCTGAGTCTTATTACAGTAGGACATTAGATTGAGTCATAATCATTTTTCTGGCATCTGTATTCTCATTAGCTGCGTTTACATGGACAAAAGTAATCGGAATGAACACCTGATTGGAAGAAAAATGTGTCATGTGAACACGCCGTTCGGAATACTCTGCCCCGATCAGACTCTTTCGGATCAAATGTTCTTTCTGATCGAGCTAGGTGGGTTTTGCCGATTGTTGATCCAACCGTGGTGGGTGTAAACGTTACTTCCGATCGTGGGTCACGACTGTGCGTGCATTTTACGTCACGCGCTAACGTACCTCACACAGCCGTTACCGGAGCTGGATGAAAAAACGGCTGGGCAGAAACAAAACTAGACTTTTTCAGACACTAATTTTTTGCAGGAGATTTTAAAAGACCTAAAAATTGTAGCGAGACTTGACGGTAGGAACACTGAATTACTCATTCAGGTTCACGAGCGCTTAACCCTTGTGCTATCCTATGATCCCACGCGTTCTCCCTACCATGATAAAGGTGGAGAGGATTTCATGTAATCCATGGACACCAGTGAAGATCACAAATCACTAAAGAAAAAAGGTTCAATGCACTGTCTTGTGGGGTCTAGAAACCCATAACAGCAGAAGCGGGGTTGACCCTTCAAGTTTTCCATATTATCGGGTAATGGACGACTTCATGGGCGAAAGACCATTGTCAAACTTTTTTTTTTCATTCATTTTCTATTCCATTTTTCCCTTTCGGGGTCACGGGGCTGCCGGAGCCTATCCCGGCTACTTGTGGGCGAAGGCAGGGGACGCCCTGGACAGGTCGCCAGTCTGTCGCAGGGTATGATCTGGAGAAGCAACTAAAAGAGTGAGTATTATCTAAAGAAACTGAAATAGGCCAACATATTATTATTTTTTGGTAGAAAGTCACAAGGAATGCAATTATAAGAGCTACTTTTGATTAACGAAATTGCTTAATTTCTAATGTTTTTTTTTCTACATTTGATTTAGAGGCAGAATTTCACTTGTCATTTTTATATTACAACCTTATTTTTTTGTTTTTGATTTTTTTTTTTTTTTTAGGGAAGAGGCAAAGCTCATCTGCCAAGCCTATGATCACTTGGTTGACTGAGCAGCAAGCATTACTTGAAAGAATGCAAGAGTCCCAAAACCAGTGGGTTGAGGAACAGCAGGGAAAAAGACTGCAGAGGGACCAGCGTCTCCTCACGCAGTTTATTGAAGAGAGCGCCTGATCAAATGAGCGACTCGTCACCCAACTTTTGGATGGTCTAAGAACCATCACCCGTCCACCTCCTCCTTCACCTCCAGTACGTCTTCGTCCTCCAGTAGCTCCATACTCTTCTCAGAACTGGTCAGTATAGCCAAAACACATCACACTACAGCGACAATTCGACAATTCTTACTACACTTTACATGATCTGAGCTAAATATGGGTTCAGCTGTTACTCTCATAATCATTTCATTTAGGAATTGCACAGTTCATTGCTGCTAATAGTTAAGACTTTGATTGTATGTTAACATTTGTATGGTTCATTCTGAAAGCATTTCTGGTTTTGACTTTTATTTTTAATTATGCTACACAAATGCTTCCATAGGTTACCACAGCTGCTTTCCATTGTGTGATTACCCCCCAGTCAATTTTGGTTTCAATGGCTGTTAGCATTAAAGAAAAAAACGTCTGTAGCTTCTATATAAAATATATATATATTAGTCAAGATTAAGGTCTTGTGTTTTTTTATGTTTAAGTTCCTACGTTTTTATTTTCTGTGTGTTGAGGTAATTTTTCAGGATTATTTTATTATTATATGAAAATGATAAAGCTTTTATCTGGTGTCATACACTCATGTACAATGACAATATCAAACAAATCAATTGTATTTTTATGATATTATCATGGAATTAAATTTGTTTCTAAAGTTAATTTTTCTTGATTTGTAACCTATTAGCTGAAGTAAACATTGTGATGATGGCTACCCAAACACAGTTTGTTTTTCAATGAAATTCTACAAAATAATCATTTTCACAAGCAATAAAATGTGTTTAAAAAAATTCTTAAAACTAGTATTGTTCCTAAAACAACAATCACTATTGTAATTTACTTTTTCTTGGCCAAAAAGAACAGATTTAAGCCCTAAAAAAAGAAAGGAACTAAGACAAGAGAAAAAATGACTAGTGTTTAGTTGCTACCACAATCTGTTTAAAAAGCCTCTTAAAATGAGAGTTTGAGAATATGGGAACTTGTATAATTTTATACAAAATATTAATTCATTAATCATTATTATTAATTTGTTTTATAAGTTAGTTCAATTCTTTGCTATGTATGGATGGATGGATGGATGGATGGATAGATAATATTTAGGATTTCTTTTATTTACTAGCATATTTAAAAAACTATTTTACTTCACATAAGTATTTTTCAAAAGAAACACATTTTGAAAGATCAAACTTTGATATAAACCTTGCAGGAACACTTTTTATATTGTTTGGTCTCTGCTGAGCTGACATTTTGGATCATTATCTCCTGAGAAAAAGTATTGATTTTGTAGGATTTTTACCTCAGTAGTTCTGTCAGTGAAGTATATTAAGCTACCCCGCTAAACAAATTTTAAAGAGTTTTCATACAAAAATCCAAACCCAAACAATTATCCCCTTAACAACAGAGATTTCACCGGTGACGCCCAAATAACACGCGCTCTTTGAAGCAACTGCTCAACCGTTGACGTAATCAAGCTAAATCAACTGATTCTCATGCTTGTTAGTGCAGGAAAAAAGGGAAAGGGCTTATTGATGAAGAAATGACTTAAAAAATAGGGATTACTCATGGTGGTTAAAACCGGTTAGTTGATATCGTCAAGAAGCAACATATTTTTTAAACTTGACACACAGTGGGGATCATGGCTATCGAATCCCATGTGAAGAGCCAGAAATGGCAGACTGATTCTTTTTCTTTTCACATACAGTCTTAAATGAGTTCTTAGGTGTTCTTAAAAAGGTCTTAGTTACATAGTTACAGAAGTTTTAAGAATGTCAACACAGTCCTAAAGGATGGAAAAAGGCCTTTATTTTGTAGGATTCTAGCCTGAGTCGTTTAATCATTTTTAGGTATAACACACTTTTATAAACCTTTCCTCCAGCCTTTAACCCCTAATTTCATGACAATTTCACATACAATTATTGAATGTTTTGCTTTTTCAACAAACCTTTATCCAGCTTGTTCTAGCACTCGTGCACAAAGCTTGTCGAGCGTGATGTCATGCTGCTTTTTAACCTTGATGCCTAACTCCCCAGCCTCTGAACAAGAAAGGAGACAAAACAGCAACCCCCACCTCCCATTAGTGAGGTGAAAAAAACTGATTAAAAAGCAAAAAAAAGGGAGAATGGAAGCTGGGGGGTTAATTTCTAATGGTAATTTAAAAAAAAAGGGTTAACGTGTTAAATGTGTTACCAGGGCGGAAGTGTGACCCACTGGCAAGGGCCCAACTTGCCTGTGAAACGTCCTCTTCAGTCTCTGTGGACGTTGTTGCAAATATTTCAGAGCAGCTGTCTCCTTAACAGAAGCAAATGGGGAACAGAGGATTGTGGGACTCCTGCTTTGGCTCCATTTGTCAAAGATCAGTGGAGCCATGCAGGAGTGACATCATGAGCCAGCGCTGCAGATTGCATCAGAGTTGCCTCTTTCTTTCTTTCTTGCGAGCACGCCAGGAGTTGCCATCGTCCACGGCAACAGAGTGTTTGTTTGCATCAGTATTTACTGGTCTTGCCTCAACACGCGGCACCAGACGGGGCGACGCAAACGCCGCGCAATGATCAGCGCAGGGCGCATGTGGAAAGAAAAACAATGTCCCAATGCTCTGAAATCAGGGGGGGGGGTAAAACTGAACAGATGATGAAATGTGGTTTCTTCCAAATGGCCCACGTGACCGGCATAATGCAAATCCAATCAAATGGATCTGGAGTGTGTCACTGTCAGCACCTGGACACACGCTCTTTGAAGTCAGAACAGGGAAGTGCAGCGACAATAGCTCCTTTATTTTCCCTTCAGCTCCAAAATCAGGTGCTTGACAAACGCTAAAGACAACCGCTTACCTTAACCGCAGGAATAAATAGATACAAATGAGCTGCTAAGTGAGAAAACTGTCAGAAATAAGTAGCACAACTAATCTAAATCTGCTTATTTAAAATGAAGGAGGGATTTAACCCTTGTGCTATCCAAGGCACTTTAACGTTGGGAGTGGGGTCATCTAGACCCTACAAGACAGTGCATTAAACCTTTTTTTTCAATGATTTCTTTACTGGTCTCGATGGATTACATGAAATCCTCTCCACCTTTATCCACCTTTGTCATGATAGGGATAACACGTTATTGTAAGGGTGGGGTCATTTTGACCCCACGAGATAGCACAAGGGATATAGAAGACAGATAAAGCTTTCATCTGCATGAACAACCCTTTCAAAGCTGAAATTAACAGTTCACCTTCATTTAAATGAAATTGATCCATTCAAAAGTTTTTGACAACTGTCCAATCCCAACACTGATTATAGAAACACCAAATTTTAACGACTATTTTCAAGCAACAAGCACTACGTTTTTTATCATCTTGGAAAAAGGCATTAACCCTTTAACGGCAGAGACGTCACCGGTGACGCCAAAATAACACATGCTTTTTGAAGTACCATAACTGCTCGACTGTTCACTCGATTAATGCAAATCAACTGATTCTGACCTCGGGAACGCATTGAAATATTTGTTTTAATCCCACTTTGAGACATGAAGGATATTGCAAATGTTAATGGAGAGTTAGACCTTAAATGTATTGCAAACTTGACACCAATATGAAAAAATTCCATCAAAATCAGCGGTGGACGACCAAAATATATATATACTGGGTTTTATAAATTAGGTAAATGAATATTTTATGAGTATTTTTAGAGAAATAAACAGTTCAACCTGTTTATCGAAGATCTGCTATTTCTGCAGTCTTGTGGGGCTTTACGTTGGAAGTTGTTGGTCTGTGATTCTTATTTATATTCTATGCAGTCGTTGCTTTAGGACCGGCCCCACACCCAAATGGGTTAACCCCCCATTTGGGTGTGGGGCCAGTGGAGGGTCGTAGACATCTAAAAGGGGAGCACAGGTGCATCCTGTAGTTCCCTTGAGGTTCGTGCGGCCATCCAAAGGGACATCATAAAAATGGAATGTACCATTGTGTACCATTGTCAATCCCAATGTTAATGTATATTGTGAAGTATTTGTAAGGATAATGGAAGTTACCCGCACTAGTGACATTTGGGTCATGCTGTCATATGGTGTCCTGATGTGCATTATGGGCATTAACATTTTCACTCTACGAGCTCTCCAAAAGGTCTAAGACCCATTTATTTTGTGTGGGCCTTCCACATGCCCCATACAGGTTTGCCTGCATCCACCCGTAAAGACAGTTGTGACTTAAGCAATGGAGGTGCTAAAAGTGGGAAGTTGTGTAGAAGAACATATATTAAGAGTATTGTTGAGTTCACTCATTGGTCTACCCAGCTGCCAATCAAAATACACGCTATTAATAACGCACAAATTGGAGCTTTAAAAAAACAATTGAGCTTAATAGAGATACACATTTGTATTTTGTTTTTTTTTTTAAAAAATTGGGAGTCGTTGGAACCAGCCCCCAGTGGTCTTTTGAGGAACTACAGAGTTTGACACTTATTAGGTCTAAGGGAAATTTGGTCATGGAGAATAATGACAAAAGCCTGGTAACACAACAAGAGGTATGAGGACGAACTGCTTTTCAAAACGAACAATTTGGTAACAATACTTCTTTGGACAAGATGAAAGCCAGAAATAATCTTGCTATCAGCACACAAAAGATAGATGCTTATGTTTTTCTAGATGCTAAAATTAAACCTTTTTTTTGGCATAAATGTTTAAACTTTTAATAAAACAGTGTCTTTAAATTTTTGGAAATCTCTTGACTGACTATACAGGACATACCAAAGACGTTCAGAAGTCTGGTTAGTTGACAGTATTTAGCAAACGCCAGTTTTTTTTCCCCTGGCTACTTTAACAGCTTTAAAATTTGTCAGAATTACATTTCAAAAAGTGATATTTTAATTAAAACAACACTATTTGTAACGTTGAGTTTTGCCTTTACGTGAATAGTAAATATCAAAATACCAAACTAAAATTGCCTAGCAGCAGTACACAGTCATTAGCATCATACTAGCATAACAATGAGTTACGCTAAGTCATTTTAAGAAAAAAAAACATATCTAGGTTTTGTCCGAATTTCTTCACTAATCACTACATAGTGCATTCGCCATTTTGTTGTGCTGTCTGCATCTACAATTCCAAAATCGAGTGCCCTAGAAATTTCCCAGAAGTCTCTGTGAAAAACCACTGCGCATTGGTGCTTACTAGACCGGTGGATATAGACCGCAGTGCATTGGGTCTTAACATTTTTTCCCAAAAGTTTTATTTAAATGTATTTTTTTAATAAACCATCAACGTTTTTATCTTCAGAAGTCAGTGGACTCATAAATAATCGTCGCAAAACACTCATTTTAATTAGAGTTTAACTTCCTGAAATCTTTAACATCATATCCTATTTAAAAAGGAAAGTAATGAGCATGGTGTCCAAATTGGTTTTAAAATCAAGGGCACTACATAGTCCTATAGCACTATATAGTTTTTTAGTAGTTAGGAGTTAGGGTGGGAATTCGGACAGATCCAGAGAGTCTACCTAGGAGTTTAAACTACTATAAATGGAAATACTGGTTGAAAGTTATTTCTAAAGAGGCTACACAAACTTGACCATACATACGGAAGAAGAAATAAACCCTAATTGTTAAAATTAAAGGCACGTCACTAATGAACCTGCCAATTTGTACAGACAAAGACATCAAATATTTCTCAAAACTAGATAAACAAATACAAAGAAAAAGAGTGAAATATTTACAAAGAGTTAAAACAAATTCTTACTTAAACACAAGTTAAGAGTGAAGCTTTGAAGCACAAATTGTGCATATTATCATGAGGGAGTCGTAATGTGTGTTCACAGCTCTCAGGGGACCGACTCCATTCAGTGCCAATCAGAATCAAATTAGGCCCGCTTTAACGCACCGCCACCCTCTGGCCTCTCTGACTGCACAGGTTGCTTCCTCCTGTACACAACAGAGACGTCCCTCATGGAAACCACTCACAAGACCTCCTCTGAGATATACACCTAATGTCTGCAAATGATGACACTGCACTGAAAACACATCAGCTGACCATAAAAGATGTGGAAAAAGCCATTCTTTCGTACTTCTGGTGGTGCTATGGATCAAATGTGTACCGTTACCATTGCTAGCGTACACGGCAATAAAGATGATGTCAAAGGAAATTTAAAAAAAGAACTTTCTCAAAACAATTGTAAAAAGAAAAAGAAACTAATGAAAAGCATACAACCAATAAAAGAGATTAAAACCAGGGCTAGGCTGATGCTAAAACTCTCCAAGAGCAAGGCCTCTCTACCTGTCTGGTGGCAACTGGTTCCAAAGTTTAGGAGCCAACAAAGCAAACACACGGTCCCCCTGAAACGTATGTTTTGTTCTGGGAACCATTACCACAAGATAGTCGGTGGAACGTAAGGATTTAGGGGGGAGTATCTTAAAAGTAGACCAGAGAGGTAAGAAGGGGCTGTACCTGCCAGGGACTTAAAAGTAAGGACCAAAATTTTGATGACAACCAAATATTGCACTGGCAGCCTGTTCAAAGATGCCATGATTGGTGTTATGTGGTCAGACTTCTTTGTCCCACAAATAAATCTGACTGCTGCGTTTAGACCAGCTGCAGCCTGGCTATGGGTGTCTTGGGTAAGCCAGCATATAAAGAACTGCAATGATTTAGTCTGGACAACGCAAAGGCATGGATCACAGTTTCCAAGATTGTTTTGATATAAAAGACTTAATCCTAGCAAGACATTTCAGGTTAATCATGATTCACAGCTGTCTTCATTTCACTTAATTGCACTCAGCCTATGTAAGTGTTTGGTTTTTAGTTCATCCTTGTTGAGTCATCTGTTCTGTTTTGCCACCTTTTTGTTTTTTCATGGTTTTTGTCAGGTGTCAGTATATTTATTAAATGTTTTAGTTTCTGCCACCAAGCTAAGTCTCCTGCATACTGGGTCCTACACCACCAGTTGCGCTTTACAGTCACAGTCGCTTTCAAGCATGCACACACACTCACTCACACACTGCTGCACTTCCGAGCACTGGGGCCAACCAATAACCACCAGGAGCAATGTAGGGCTCAGTGTGTTACCCCATAACACTTTAACACATGAGTGGGCAAGGCGGGAATCTGGAGTCTTCCGATCAGAGGTTGACCACCCTACCGCCGGACCAGTGCCGCCCCATGTTCATGTCATGGCATTCCACATGCGCCCAATCTGTCCCTGAGGAGGCACACCAGGGCTGCTCCCCTTCATGTCCCTGAGGATGCACACCAGGGCTGCTCCCCTTCATGTTCCTGAGGAGGCACACCAGGGCTGCTCCCCTTCATGTCCCTGAGGAGGCACACCAGGGCTGCTCCCTTTCATATCCCTGAGGAGGCACACCAGGGCTGCTCCCCTTCATGTCCCTGAGGAGGCACACCGGGGCTGCTCCCCTTCATATCCCTGAGGAGGCACACCAGGGCTGCTCCCCTTCATGTCCCTGAGGAGGCACACCAGGGCTGCTCCCCTTCATGTCCCTGAGGAGGCACACCAGGGCTGCTCCCCTTCATATCCCTGAGGAGGCACACCAGGGCTGCTCCCCTTCATGTCCCTGAGGAGGCACACCGGGGCTGCTCCCCTTCATATCCCTGAGGAGGCACACCAGGGCTGCTCCCCTTCATATCCCTGAGGAGGCACACCAGGGCTGCTCCCCTTCATATCCCTGAGGAGGCACACCAGGGCTGCTCCCCTTCATGTCCCTGAGGAGGCACACCGGGGCTGCTCCCCTTCATATCCCTGAGGAGGCACACCAGGGCTGCTCCCCTTCATATCCCTGAGGAGGCACACCAGGGCTGCTCCCCTTTATGTTCTCGAGAAGGGGCACCAGGGCTGCTCCCCTTCATGTCCCTGAGGAGGGTCACTGGGGCTGATTCTTTTCTTGTTCCTGAGGAGGGTCACCAGGGCTGCCCCCCTACATATCCCTGAGGAGGGTCACCAGGGCTGCCCCCCTTCATGTCCCTGAGGAGGGTCACCAGGGCTGCTTCTTTACTTGTTCCTGAGGAGGGTCACCAGGGTTGCTCCCCTTCATGTTTCCTGTCCCGGGGTAGAGTTGTCAGGGCTGGCTGTCTTTCTGAGGAGTTCTCTGATACTACTCACATCTGTTTGGGTGTAGGAACCGGAACTATTTGCTGTTTTTTTTGTTCTGTTGCTTCTCCAGGTCTCCTCCTTCCAAGTGTTGGGGGAATCGGAACCCTGTCCTTGTGGGGAGGGGTACTGTGAAGATTGTGAACTTTGGTCTGGTTTTTGTCAGTTATGACGTGGATTTTGGTCATGTTCTGTTTTGAACTGTCCTCTTTTGTCACACCAGTTTCAGGTTCGTCGTAATTCACTGTTTTCTTCACTTCCGTTAATTTCCCTGTCTATTTAAGCGTCTGGTTTTCAGTTATTTCTTGTCATGTCATCTGCTCATCTTTGCCACCTTTTTGTTTTTTCCATGAATTTTGTCATGTTTCAGTTAATTGATTAAGTGTCTGAGTCTCCTGCATATTGGGTCCTACACCCCCAGATCCTGATAGAGTGAACTCATGAACCTAGTCATGGCGACGGGCTTACCAGTGTTTTTGCAGAACTCTTCAAATTAAATTAACCGGACATCATCCGTGTCTTCCTTACATTATAAATGTCAGTATCGATGAGGCAGAAAACCTTTAACAGTAGCTCCTCCTACATGAAGCAGGCGCATCAAGTTTATTTGGGAATGTAATGCTCGTCAAAAGAGAGGAAGTGGAGGCGATTTTGAATTGTGTTTAAACCTCATTATTTTAAAAGGTTGATTATTGATATGAAGACATGCTCTTTTATAGGTCCTAATTATCAGCTAATCTACATCTCACAATCCTATAAGCACCGTAATATTAACCCTCATATCGTGTTCGGGTCAAAATTGACCAATTTTAACACTTGAAACCGAGTTAATTTTGACGTAAATGCAATATAAATGGCGTGTCACACAGCCACTACGTACATTTTCCGCATTTTCCACGTATGAAACGTCAGTATTTTGTGATCCATGCGTGATGTGCGTCATTCATGAGTGTTTTTTGCGTTCGTCATTCGTCAACGTGCGCAGATGTCCGTCGAGGGTTTTGGCCACTGGGTCTTTACGTGAATTCGGTTTTAGGTTTTTTATGGATCTTCAGACAGACTGAGGAAATATTTGTATAAACCGCTTTTGTATTTGAGGCTAAGCTTTATTTATGAAAATTATATTTGTATGCATTCCTTGTTGGACCGGACGGAAAAAAGAAACAAAAGAAGGCTTTTAGGCTATTTTGATCGATTGAGAATTACACAATTTATGTGTATTTCGTGTCGTTTATATGCAACTATAATCTTTCGCAGTTACATGGGATTTTTGCTAGATGCATACGTAAATTTGTGGCTCTCCCGACCCTTCCATGTATGCCTAATGATCTTTTCACGCATGTACCACTTTTATATCGCGTATACGGCACACTCATCGCAATTAAATTAGGTAATTGACGCACAAATTTTGGGCCAGATTTGGCTTTACATTGATATACTGGTTTTTTGCGTGGTTTGTTCATACTTATTCTGTGGTTTTAATGTGGTTCATTTGTGGTACATCTGCAAAAAATGTACCCGAAAGACCACGACTTTTCTCACTTTTTCTACATATATTCATGTATGGCCAATATTCATCCATGAAATATACGCAAAATGTACATAGTGGCTGTTGGACATGACCTTAAGGGTTAAACTGTTGCACTGCAATGGGAAAATCCTTCTCAAGTGTATAGTTTTTCTTATCAGATCATCTTCTCACTTTCCAATATTTATGATGCCCTTCATACGATGTGTAGCTCTGGACCTGCTTCATGGAAAAGTGGTGAGAACCAACCAGTGCGTCATGGCCCTGACCACAAAGGGCTGCCTGTGCGCTCTTTGCTCGGACCAACGTGAGGGTAGAAACTGACTGGAAACCACAGATGATGAATTGACTAAAACACTGAATGGTCCTAAAAAAAAAAACCAGATAAATGTATGGATTTTTAAATTGTAATCAATTTAGCGTTTCTGTCTGAGAGTAGGCTTGCTTTTCCAGATCTGAGGGTAAAATAAAAAATTGAAAAAAAAATCTAACAGTGGGTTTGAACAGGGGGTATTTAAACAGCTAAGAGCAGGGATTGCGCCAGTGTACACTTACTTATGCTAACAACAGAGACAGAGCTAATTATAGGAAATTACCATTGTGCTATATGATGGTGCGTCAGGCCGTATGTGAGAAGGAACATGAGAGGATGGAGCAGAGCTGCAGGGCTCATGCTACGTGCACACGATGTACTGGGCGCCTCTCTCTCGGAGTGCGTGCGTTGGAGCACGGCTGTTCGAGGATGATGGTGTTACTACGTGTGTACATGCTGTTCCCACTGGCAGAAGGCTTTTCCCCCGTGTGTGCAGTGACAGGATTTAAGAAGATTGCACATTTCGTGGACTATTTTCCTTTTTTTTTAACTCTGTTTTAAACACCATGCAGCAATAATTAGACGACTGTCTAAGTGCATGTACCTGTAATATTCTCTCTCTCTCTCTGCCGCCGAAGATCAAGCAGCCTCCATGGATGGATGGATGGGTGGGTGGGGGGCAGAAAAGCAAAAGCAGGAAGGAGTTCCTGTGTCACTGTCACCTACTGCATGAAAGCAGCCTGGAACAAGTGTGAACACGCGTGCACTTTGCTTTAATGGCCACCAGTCAACGTTCAAACGTGTAGGATGATTTCATGGTCCGCTGTAGTCCTGGACTGAAAGGAGCATATTGTTTTTGGATATTCTTCTTTCCTACTATGCCTTTCAGGAAAGAATGTGCCCCTACCACACCCAGAACTCACCAAAAAAAAAAAAAAAAGTGATAACATCACAGGAAGTTGTCAAAAAAATACAACATTGAATGGGACCAAAATGTCTTATGTGGTTCAATATTTCAAAATCCACTCAGCAAAAGTGTGCAGGATATCTAAAACATGTTTTAAGAAATGTTGTGATGTTTACATTTTGATGGAGACGGATGGAGGAGCTTAGCTTGTTTTTGCTGCCACTGAACTTACGGCACCTCCGGAAGAAATTAAGAGAGACGTGGAGGAATAACAATTTGTTTAAGGAAAAATAAAGACTCCAAAGTGTCAGGAGCAGGAAGGAAGTGAGAAGAATGAGTGAAGGAGGAAGAGGGGCAGTGGGTCGGGGGTTTTGCATCCTTGCACTGTGCGTCGAGAACTGAGCTGGATCCCTGGTGACCAATCAGTCGAACAAGAGTGGGGGTGGTTAACCGGTTCACACCAGGCTGACACAAACTCAATGCCCTCAGCCTGACGGTGGACCACCCAGTAACACACAAGAGCACTTGCACATACACACACACACAAACACAAATGTTGCTGCATATCGTATTCTTGGCCCATCATCTGGCCTTCCTCTCCCCTGTGACACAGCGAGCTTCAACCGGAAGCTCGGCTCCCTTTCTGGAAGAAAGAGGAGCTTTTGTCTCCAGAACAGAGGCCTCTTTCTTTACTCTATGTGTGTGTGTGTGTGTGTGTGTGTTTGCTTGTAAGAGGAGGGGTAGTGCAGATAGAAGTTAAGAATAACTGAGAAAAGAAAAGATTGGAAAAGCAAAAAAACAAAAACAAAGAGAGACGAGCTACTGGCTTTCTTGGCAGAGTTGTGATGACATCACTGCGGGCAATTGAAAGTCGTGTTTTCCACTTTCATTTTTAACGCAGTGTTGTGCAGTGGAGGAAAAAAGGAGGCCTGTTGGCCTGCGCAGAGATCCTGAAGCCGCTGGTGTGGCGCCCGGCCGTCTCGCCTCTGAACAAACAGCATCTTTCTTGCTGTTGAGCCTTGAAGCAGGGGGGGGGGGGGTCAGTTCTTCAGAGGTGAGGGCGGGCGATGCATTTTTGAAAAAGCTGCCTAATTTTTGTTTTTTTAAACTTTTTTTTTTATCAAACCTATTTTCTAAAGCTAGGTATCACCAATAATTTCCAGGATCGATTTGACTCTCGATTTATTTTTTTTGTTTTTTTTTTTTGTTATTGGAATCCACTTGATTCGATTCAATTTTAAATTTACACGGCTAACACAATTAGACATGTTTGTATAGAAACACATTAATATATGTTTTGAAGATGTTCATATTAATCTGATACAGTTCCCACCCTAAAAAATGTCTTAGTGAAATAATAAACCAATGAGATTGTGAACACCATTCAGTGTTACATTGTGTTTCAAAGCTCTAACAAATATATGCATGCCATTAACACTGAAAAGGCTCTAAACTGGCTCATTTTACAAAAATGGGGGCTCCCTAAGAGATAGGGTGAGAAGCTGTGTCACTCGTGGAGGGGTCGGAGTAGAATCGCTTCTCCTCCATATCAAGGAGCCAGTTGAGGTGGCTCGGGCTTCTAGTCCACATGAATCCTGAAAGCCGCCCTAGGGAGGTGTTTTGGGCATGTCCCACTGGGTGGAGGCCCCGGGGAAGACCCAGGCCTCGGGGTCCCCCCAGAGGAGCTGGAGGAAGTGGCTGGGGCAAGGGAAGTCTGGGTATCTTTAATTAGCCCTTGTGCTATCCAAGTCACTTTAACATTGGGAGTGGGGTCATCTAGACCCCATAAGACAGTGCACTGAACCTTTTTTCTTCAATGATCTGTGATCTTCATGGATTACAAGAAGTCCTCGCCACCTTTATCCACCTTTGTCATGGTAGGGACAACGCATCAGTGTAAGGATGGGGTCATTTTGACCCCATAAGATAGCACAAGGGTTAGTTTGCTGCCCCCGCGACCCAGTCCCGGATAAGCGCAGGAAGATGGATTGATGGGTCAGAGTAAATTTTCATGTTTGTGTTGTTTTTTTGTTGAGAGCTTATTAGTCAATCAAAAAACAAACACTAATGAAGAAGTAAAAATAGTAACTTTATTTTGAGTCATCTTTAAATTCAATTCAATTCAATTTTATTTGTATAGCCCACAATCACAACAACAGTCGTCTCGATGGGCTTCGAAGTGAAACATTAACTCAAAAGGATCATGAATACATAGAGTTCAATAGGAAAATAATAAATGAACTAACAAACTGACTAAGCTATACTGGCATCCCTGCCCTTGGACCCCCCTTCACGGTAAGGAAAAACTCCTAAAAAACCGGATTCCGGAAAAATAACGCACTTCGCGGAAGTTCGGTTCAGGCTTCCACGTCGTGCGTTAAAAAGTAATAACCGCACACTTCGTCGGCCATTAACCCTTACGTGTCACACCTGTGACCGAATCCAGCACAGTCAGTGGTGTGCAGGGCTTCCTGTTTTACAGCTTTCTACCTCACATATGATGACGATGTTCCTAGATGTTTTCATTTGCCATCTTGTAAAATCTCAATTCCTATCAACAAAATCAATATTGTTTTTTTTTTTTTTTTATTGTTTTTTTTTTTTAAACTTGTCCTGTCCTACAGCTGGGCAAACAGATGAGAGCTGAAGGCCTCTTGTGTTGGACATATTTTGCTTTAACAACAGGGGTTATTAATCTTCAGACAAACCAGAGGTATTTCTGAATAAACCCCTTTTGTAGTTGAGGCCAAACTTTATTAAATTCCATCATATTAGAAAATCTTTGGTGCTGGACCGGACGGAAAAGGAAAGGAGGGAAGAAGAGAGAGGGATGTTAGAGAGGAGGGGGGAGAGGAGGGTAATAATAGGAGGGGGGGGGGGGGGGTTGAACCATGAAGCAGCCTAAAGCAACAACTTTACTGGATGTTTATCATTACGGTAAGGTTCAAGTGTAATACAAATCTTAAAGGGCGGGGCCTGTCCACACACACATTCAGATGTTATAAACACACCTGTTAACTGTAAAGATGTCCACATGTACACAAAACATGAACACAATACAGATATTGTTCACACACGCATACTTATGCCTTTAAACCAACTAGTGTGAAATATTTCATTCAATCACGCAAACTATTAGTGTAAAGGTGAGCTAACACCTGTGCTCAGGTGAGTGTTTAAGTTCTTCTAAATGAATGGTGGAATGTGAAAAGAAGGAGGGAGGGGTGACCAGCCACCCCCACACCAAGACCCCCGCCGCAGCAGCAGCGGCAGCCGGAACTCCCAACGCCACCCGGCAGCAGGCAGAGAACAACCACCCCCCGGGCGATCACATCCGCCACCCCGGCCAGGGCCAGCAGGATCACCATGAGGCCCCCAGAGCCAGAGAGCAGGGAGGCATGGGGGGAAGAGAGCGCCGCCCCAGCCCAACCAGGGGAGCAGCCCCCCCGCCGCGCCGGGAGGGCCCAACGCAGGTCCCCACCCGAGAAGAGCGCCCACAGCCCCAGACAAGCACCTCGTCACCACCCAGGAGTTCTGGGTATCCCCCCGCCCCAACCCCAGGTACGAGCCAGGACCCCCCAAGGGAGACCCGCTCTGCACTCCAGGCAGCCACCCACCCGGCCTACGGTTGGTCCAGGAAGGAGCAAGGCAGGGGACAGCCGGCCCCGCCCAGGAGGGGGGCACCCCGGAGGGAAGAGGGGCCCACAAGGGGTGTTGTTAACGTGGCCCGACCAGGCTCGGCCACAGTTGGAATGTGGGCGGGGGGCCAGCGCCCAGGGGCAAAAACCCGAACCCACCCCACAAGGAAACGGACACCCCCGGCTCAGGTGTAATGTGAACTCCCTCCCTGCGCGGAGAGAGCCCCGCCGGGCCCAGGAAACCGGCACCCAGGGGACACGGCCGCCGCTGCCAAGGGCCCAGTACCCCCCACCAGGGATGGGGTAGGGGACAGATGGACCTTGGACCCACCTTCCTTGTATAATGTGTGTGCTTGTGTTCGTAAGGGTGTATGTGTGCATGTGTGTGTGTTTGTGTTTGAATGTATATTATGAGAAGTAAAAAGGTGTGTGTACTAGGGGGGTGTAGTTAAAATTGGTGGGTAGGTCACAGAGAGGACATTCCCTGATTACTCACAGTAATGTCCCCTCACCCTCCCCACCAAGGGTCCCTAAATGTCTAAGGTGCGGTTAAAATTGGCGGGTAGGGCGCTAAGAGGACATCTGCTGCTTGCTGGCAGTGATGTCCAAGCACCCCCCCTACCAAGGGCCCTACATGTCTAAGGTGCAAATAAAACCGAGAGAGGGGGGGCCCATTCCATACGGCAACCATGGGAGGGAGACCACTGCCAAGTAGCCCCCCCCAAAGCGCATCGCAGGCTAAACCCCCTGCCCCCTCACCCTAATATGAGATTATATGAGGAAGGGGGTGAGTTGGGGACAGCTGGCAGACTGTCTCCCGGTGGTCAAACATCCGTCCCCCAGCCCCCCCCAGCATAGGGCCCAGGTCCCCCAGCCTCGGGGCCCCATCCCCCGAGGCACAGACGCCCCAGGCCCAGCACGACCCACCCCACACAGAGAGAGAGGAGCCAGAAAGCGCCGCCCCCCCCCCCCCCCCCCGGAGCAAGCCCAGGCCCCCACCCCCAGGCGCCGGCCCCGAGGAAGCTCTGGTCAGGCCTCGATGGGACCAAGGCAGCCAACCGGCCGGGGCAACCGCCGATTGCCACCAGCGGAGACCCCGACCCGTCAAACCCCCAAGGTCCCGTACCCATGGTGCCCCCCCCCCCCGGAAAGCCCCCCCACAAGACAGGGCCGACAGACCCCCCCACACACACACACCCCCCAAGACCCCGCAGCGGGTGACGCCCAGAGCGACCGGGGGCCCCAAAATCAATATTGTTAAGAACGCTGAACATGTAGACTTTTTTGGGCTGTTTGTAAAATGTTTTTTGTGTTTGTTGCTAGGATACTGATATTATTAAATGATAAAGAATTTTTAGCACTGAAAATTGTTTGGTTTTATTTATCAAAACATAGAAAACAATTCAATTATCCCATTATTTAAACAAAAACAGCATTGATGACAACTATCATAGGCGAGGTATTCAGAATCAAACTTATATGCAGTTTTTAACTTTAAATTCTAATTCATTACTCTAATCCTATTGAACTTCCATAGGGGCAATCTACCCCATACCCTGTGACAATAGGTGCTTGATTACTTTTCTGCCCCATTGCAAAATTTCTCAACTGCGCTGATTTTGAGAAGAGCTTAAAAAAGGTGTAGAGCAATGATAACATAGAACAACGTCAAAGTTTGCAGCGGAGGCAAACAGTAGTTGAGTTTTCTCTTTGCTAAATTTGGAGCCAATTAAGAACTTTAAATAACTAGATGTGAAGTGTTAAAAGATGAAAAGATTTAGCTGCAACATTAAATAGTATTTCAAAGCTCTTAATTCTCTCACGTTTGGGGAATGGCGGCTTTCTGAGCCTCTTTGTGTGCTTTGTGATTCTCAAGGATTTTCATTAAAGGCAATAAATCTTTTTAAGATAAGGCTCAATTGCACTTGTGAATAGTGAAAAAAAAAATCCTTAAAGTCGCAAGCGGCGTTGTACGACCCGCAAACACTACCTACCCCTGCCCTCAATCACCGGCTGAGCTTCTGCTACACGCCCGCCGCTCTCCCCTTCTGCCCCTGCCACCCAGGTCAAAAATGCACACGATACATTCTTTAAATATATACATTTATAAATTATTTTTTTCTTCGTTTAAAGCTGTTGGTTTTACATATCATCTATTAAAATCCTATTCATTACTGAAAGTCAATTATCTCACTTCAAAAGATGAGAGAGGCCTGTATTTTTCATCATACTGTATATCTCAACTATGAGAAATAAAATGAGGGGAAAAAACAGAAAATCATATTGTCTGATTGTTAGAGGCATTATTTGCAAATTATGGAGGAAAATAAGAAGTTCAACTCAAATCTTTGTTATAAAGCTTTTGTTGGCAGCAACAGCAGTCAAACATTTACAAACTGTTGCTGGTATTTTGGCCCATTCCTCCATACAGATCTCCTCTAGAGCAGTGATATTATGGGGCTGTTGCTTGGCAACAGACTTTCAACTCCCTCCAAAGATTTTCAATGGGGTTTTGATCTGCAGACTGGCCACTCCAGGACCTTGAAATGCTTCTTATGAAGCCACTCCTTTGTTACCCGGGCAGTGTGTTTGGGAATGTTGTCACGCTGGAAGACCTAGCCACGTTTCATCTTCAATGCCCTTGCTGATGGAAGGAAGTTTTCACACAAAATCTGACAATACATTCCCCCATTCATTCTTTCCTTCACACAGATCAGTCGTTCTGGCCCCTTTGCTAAAAACAGCCACAAAGCATGATGCTTCCACCCCCATGCTTTACAGTAGGTATGGTGTTCTTTGGATGCAACTCAGTATTCTCTGCCCTCCAAACACACACAGTAGAGTTCTTACCAAAAGTTCTATTTTGGTTTCATCTGACCATAGGACATTCTCTAATCATCTTCTGGATCATCCAAATGCTCTCTAGCAAACTTTAGATGGGCCTGCTCATGTTCTGGCTTTAGCAGGGCAACACGTCTGGCACAGCAGGATTTGAGTCTTAGGCGGCGTAGTTTTTACTGATGGTAGGCTTTGTTACTTTGGTCCTAACTCTCTGCAGGTCATTCACTAGGTCCCCTGTGTGGTTCTGGGATTTTTGCTCACCGCTCTTGTGATAATTTTGACCCCACGGGGTGAGAGCCCCAGATGGAGGGAGATCATCAGTGGTCTTGTATGTCTTCCGTTTCCTAATAATTGATCCCAGAGTTGATTTCTTCACACCAAGCTGCTTAACTATTGCAGATTCAGTCTTTCTAGCCTGGTGCAGGTCATGTTTCTGGTGTCCTTAGACAGCTCTTTGGTCTTGGCCATAGTGGAGTTTGGAGTGTGACTGTTTGAGGTTGTGAACAGGCGTCTTTTCTATAGATAACCAGTTCTAACAGGTTCCATTAATATACATGGAGGACAGAGGATCCTCTAACAGAAAAAGTTACAGGTCTGTGAGAGCCAGAAATTGTTTGTTTGTAGATATCCACATACTTATTTTTCACCATAATTTATAAATCAATTCTTTAAAAATCATATACTATGATTTTTGTGATTTTTTTTTTCTTATTTTGTCTCATAGTTCAGGTTCACCTATGATGAAAATTCTAGGCCTCTCTCATCCTTTTAAGTGGGAGAATTTGCACAAGTGACTGAAGAAATACTTTTTGCCCCACTGCAACAAGAGAAATGACAAAATTGTTATTAACATGAGTCAAAATCCTTAGCCGACATACTCTTGACAACAGAAAAAACTTGGTTGAAGACTCAAAAACACTTACATTGCTTTGTAATTTTTGTTTAATTTTATTTTAATGTTAAATAAATGTCGACAAGTTGACAGGTGATGATTGGCCTTAAAACCAATGCACCCTATCGTGTAGATAATATGGTTATTTCCATTTATCACACAAATTGTTTATCACTGTAATCAAAATGAACTACAAATAAGTATATACGCACCTAAAAAATGCAAACCACTTGTTTAGAACTGGCAAAACAAACACTTCCTTGTAGCAATCAATTAGCTTCTATAGCCTCTTTTTCCCTTTTTAAATGCATGTTTCTAGATTTTCCTATTACATGATTTTTTTTAGAAGCAAAAATGACTTTCTGCATGGGCAGGTCCTTTACAACATCACCAAGGTGTGTCGTAATGTTTCAGCGAGTCTGAAAAGGATCAGACTTCTGGTTTTCCTCAACTGCCCTTTATAACCTCTTTCTCAATTTGGGGAAATCTTAGTTTTTTTGAGTAACATACTGCAATCGGTCATTTCCCGTCTGGACTGTCTTCCCATCGATAACCGGGACGCCACCTTTGACCGCCAAAAGCACACTGGAAGTCCTCCACACCGGCAGCGTGGGCTATCAGCTCACGTGGCGTGAACTCTAACCCAGAATGAGAGTCGGCTGAAGGCGGATTCCTGAGCGACTCGGACGGCTCCATGATCCTCTAGAGCGCATGACGGGATCACGCTCTGATGTGGAGTTGGTTGATGTAGTTTACTAGCCTGACAGGAATCAAACAAATGTGGAAACTTTTAAACATGCCCCCCCCCCCCCCCATGTCGCTCCAGAAGGAATGCCAGTCGTTTTCTTTGCTAAAGAATAAAAAAAAAGGTTTTAGCCTCCGAGAGTTCAATGAGCTGCTATCTTGAAGCTGTCGCTTTGACACATCCAGGTCAGTGCACTCGGGCAGGAATAGACTCGATGAGTTGTCAGGGTCAAACTGACGGAACTCAAATCATTTCCATGCGACTAAAGGAAGACAGGCTGTCAGGATGAGAAAGCAACAGGGTGGATTAGATACCACTTCATCAGCGGAGGAGTTGAAGTCCAGCCTGATAGAAACTTATGTCATTGTTGTTTTGCTCCTTCTGTTTCCTTTTATGCTGGGATGGAATTGTGTGCTGCTGATAAATACTCCACTGGTTTGAATTTATTGTTAGAACTTTGGTTCTAAGGTTGGAACACAGTGGTGGTATAAACATAAAAAAGGGGTTTAGATTTGTCTGTGTATCAACTTTGAGTCTCCCCTGGCTTTTTATTTTTTTTTTGAAGGGAACCAATTCTATCCATCAATCTTCTGAACTCGCTGAATTCCTTTTGGGGTCACTGGAGTTGGGGGTCATTGGGGTTGCTGGAGCCTATCCCAATTACTGTTGGGCGGAGACAAGGTCTTGACTGACTGGACAGGTCACCAGTCAGATGCCGGACCACACTTACACACACGCACGCCTAGGGACAATTTAGAGCCACAAATTAACCAACGAAGGATGTTTTTGGACTGTAGGAAAAAACCAGAGTGCCCGACAGAAAACCCCCGTGTGCACAAGGAGAAGACCACACAGAAAGGTCACGTCTGGGATTTGAACCTGGCCCTTCTCACTGGGAGAGGAGAGCGCAAACCACTAAACCAAGTCTGAATTGCCTCTGTTTAGAAAAAGTCAGACAATTCAGACTTATATTTTATTATGACAGTACAGTGTCGAAGTTTGGGGAAATACTTACGAAACAAACCTACAGTGTTTGTATAGCTGACAAAAAAAATCTATTCAAATAGTCGATAGAGTGGATTATGGGACTCAAACAAACTATACAAAATATTTAAAGTCGGGTTTATTGAAATTAGGGGATCTAGAGACACTGAAGACGGATCTCATCATGTATAAAGCCAGAAACAACTTACTTCCAATGAACATACAGCAAATGTTCAGAGACAGAGTTACGATCTAAGAAAACAACTGAACTTCAGAAAAGCAGTGCATTCGCACGTCGAAAAAGAAAATGTGTTTATCAAATTGTGATGTGGATTTCTAGAACGAATTATATAAAAGATTTAAAACAAAGCAAAAGTTTACATGTATAAAAAAAATCTACAAGAAGTCCCTAATAGAACGTTCTAAGGCCCGAAATAGAAGAACAAAAAGTGTCACTTTTGCACAGTTGGCATGCAGAATGTAAATATTCTTTATATACCTGTAAATAGAAATACGTGCATCATCAGGTGTTGGGGTGGGATCAGACAAGATTTCTCTTCGACCCATTCCTTTTCAAGCACACTGTATTACCTTATATATTTATTTTAAACTACTGTGTTTGTTTTTTCATTTGAGTTTGAAATAAAGAAACTGAAACTGAGATTTCATGGATGAGACCTAAATTACAGACGCATTTTGACCGTTTTTGCAGTAATTCATAAGTGTTCCAAATGTAATCAAAATAAATTAGGGGTGTTAGAAAAAGTCGATTCGGCAATATATCGCAAAAGTTCATTTGGCGATACTTGTATCGATTCAAAATGCTGTCAGGACGATATTTATTTAATTATTTCTGAGTGTCCTTCAGTGTCTGCTTCTTATTTTCCACTTCACACTCCAACCACTAGTTGGCAGCAGAGCACACGGAGCCTCTTTGAGCAGCTCTACTCTGCACAAAACAACAGGAAGACCTCGGCCAGAGGCAGCTTTTTTCTTTGTTGTGAGACATTAACTACTTAGTTTTTACTTGGGATGGGTACCGAACTAAAACTCTGTGCCATGTTGCTGCCAGTAACATACAAAAACGCGGATTGCTGTGCTTTTTAGAGGCTTAGATAAAAACGAGTGACGCACTGCAGCTGCACAGTGGCTAATAGGCTAATGCACTTAGCATCAACTAAAATGCTATTACCAAAGCGGGCCAAAGTTCTGCAGAACCTCCCAACAATGGATTCGTATACGTATCGTATCGCCAGACTCTTGCCAATACCCACCCCTAATGTAAATCAAGTGTAGTCTAAATTACATAAGGGGTTTATATAAACTCACTCTTTCTGTGTCAGAAGATCCAGAACTCCATGTTGTAACAGTAAAATATGTCCAACACAAGAGGCCTTCAGCTCTCATCTGAGTGCTCTGCTGTTGGACAGGACAAGAAAAATAAAAAGATATTTTGCGCAATTATTCCATGACCCTTCCACATTTTTATGCATGTACTACCGATGTACAACTTTTATATTGTCTATGTGGCGTACATATCCCATTAAAATTATGTAATTGACACAGGAATCATTGAAGAATTGCATAAGAACAGTGCATTATTTGTGCATTACCCACAGTTTATCTTCTACGTCGATTTACGTGTTCTTTGCGGGTTTACGCATACTTTTTGTTGTTGTTGTTTTAACGTGTTTCATTCGTGATACATCTGTAAAAATCGCAAAGACCACCACTTTTCTCACTTTTTCCACGTATGACCAATTTTCTTCCACGCAATATGCACAAAATGTACGTAGTTGCTGTGTGACACGGCCTTAAAGTGTTTCATTTCAGTGTGAGGCATCTTTTCTCTGCTAAAGAATCCGCTGAAATGACGTCAATTGTGTCAACAGGTAAATAGTTATGGTAGTCCAAAGAATGTAACCACTGGAGACAAAATGTTAAATGGTTAAAGTAACAAGACCCAACAAAAAATACTCCAGTTGTGAGCTATTATTGATAAATTATTTTGAAAAAGTGTTTCAAGTCCAGCTCCGTTAGTCTTTTGATCTATTGTAAAAGTGTTCCCTGTAATGTTTTAATCATGACTATGCCGTTTTTAGCCAAAATTTGAAAACCTGTGTCATTTTCTAGGATATAGTATTTTTTCTTTTTTGACGCATGTGTTATCCTAGGCACTTTGACATTGGGAGTTGGGTCATCTAGACCCCACAAGACAGTGCACTGAACTTTTTTCTTCAATGATTTGTGATCTTCAATGGTGTCCATGCATTACATGAAATCCTCTTCACCTTTATCTACCTTTGTCATGGTAGGGAGAACACGTCAATAGTCATTTTGACAAGGGTTACACTTGTCCTGTCCAGCAGCTGAGCAAAGAGATAAGAGCTTGTGTTGGACAGATTTTACTGTTATAGACACACAAGGTATGTATTTGTATAAACTCCTTTTTGCATGAATTTTTTTGTCTGCTCCTGATTCACAATGATTTGAATAAATAAAGACGCAGAAATGCAATTTTAACACTAATTTTCTTAATATATGCCATCAGAAAATACCACAAGAACATATTAAAAACACCATTTTCATCAGATTGGGTCTTTAAACCTTACCGTATTTTCCCGACTATAAGTCGCTGCGGAGTATAAGTCGCACCAGCCCAAAAATGCATTATAAAGTAGAAAAAAACACAGATAAGTCGCACTGGACTATAAGTGGCATTTTGACGGGAAATTTATTTGACAAAATCTGAGACCAAGAACTAATAACTTGCACAACCTCATATGACACAATCATAGCAGACTGTTTATCTCATAATTTCACAGTAATTCTTTCTCATACTTATTTATTTATTCCTTTCATGAAGCATCATTGGCCAACTAATACTCTGTTTTCATCCTGTATTTGTAGAAACAGTTGTCATTTTTAATGCATTTCTGAATCTATGAAATCATTGGAAAATAGAATATTATGTTGTTAGCCTTCAAGATCTTACTGTAAAAAAAGTTTGCTGATTCTCTGAGTCACTTAACATACTCTTAACACTTAACATACCTCATACATCAAATTGACCCAGGAACATCATCTCTGTTCCTCACAAATGAACATAACAGGAGGGTTAACAATGTATTTATTTCAATTTATTTCTAATCTAAGTCGCTGCGGAGTATAAGTCGCACTTGCCAAACTATGAAAAAAAGGGCGACTTATAGTCCGGAAAATACGGTATCCAAGAACAAATATTAACCAATTTGATGGGACGATAGACGACAATTTCCAAAGTACAAATTGTTCTCAATTTCATAAATTGTTATTTTCTTGCAGTTCTTATCACAGAATTACAACTGTCCTCTAATTTCAGGCAATACAATCTTTATGGTAATTTTTTTAAACCTTTTTTGGTAAAAAAAAATAATAATAAAAAAGCATTTTGCACGTTTGTTCCCTGCAGTACTTTCAGACTCAATGTTCAGTGCAATCACTGCTGCAGCGCACGCCCCAGAACATTGTGTTCTATATAGCGCATGAATGTATACATACGGGTGCACACATGAATGTGCTATTCACACACAAGCACACAGCACACGCTTGGAGAAACTCACCCACGCGTTAAACCGCATGACAAATAACAGAAAACATTGTTTGACCTTTGGATTCCTTGCAGCCTTGCATTTGACGGGTTTGAGTGGAGCCCATTTTTGGTGAAACCCTTTTGCTTCTCTGCCTTGATTGATGAAAGTCAATCAGAAGTGATGATTTGAGCAGATTTGAAGCGACTACCATATTTGGTCGAATGGCAGGACTGAGGAAATGAACACAGGAGCATGTTTGGTGATTTAATGGATCATTTTCAGCCTCCTGCTGGCAGAATGATCCCTCTTTTCCAAAGGATGTCTTCTCTGGTGTGATATGAATTATGTAAAAGCAGGATGGACACTACCTGCACCTGAATAAATCAATGGCACTTGAGGTGTTCATATTCCTTTTTTTTTTTTCTTTTAATGCAACATAGTAAAATCCTTCCTACAGATTTCTTGGGGTTTGTATGCAGAGGTGGTTCATGTACAAGCAAGAAAAGTGCACATCCTATGCACACCAGCTGCTCTGTGTGTGAAAACCACATGTCCCCCTACAACCCTGCAATAGTCTTCACCCACGTAACCCTTGGGACGTGACTTAGGCCACTCGTACAGTACGGCATCTTTCGTGGCCACGTGCGCACGCACTAAACAGTCCGCCATCTGGGACTCATTTTAACCCCCCTTACCACCACCACGACCGTCTGTAACAGCTGTGGCAGAGGCTTTCATGTGCTGCGCTGGGCAAAGCAGAGGAATGCTGGGCGAACAGCACTAGGTAAATTACAGGGAGAATGCGTCGCATCGTAACCCTGGAGAAAACGCTGCGGTCGCTTTGGTGTCTGAGGCCACGATCTGCATCACGTTGACATTTCCACCCCGCTGCTGATCCCAGCCAGCAGATGTGCATTTTGGTGTGTTCACCTTTCAAACTAATCTTTTTTTTCTATGTGTGATTGAGATTTAATTTATTTTTGGGAGTATAAGTCGCTTTTTTGTTTTGCATAGTTTGGCCGAGGGCGCAACTTAAATGACATTTAACCCTTGTACTATCCTAGGCACTTTAACATTGGGGGTGGGGTCATCTAGACCCCACAAGACAGAGCGCTGAACCTTTTTTCTTCAATGATTTGTGATCTTCACTGGTTCAATGGATTACATGAAATCCTCTTCACCTTTGTCCACCTTTGTCATGGTAGGGATAACACGTCAATGTAAGGGTAGGGTCATTTTGACCCCATAAGATAGCACAAGGGTTAAAAAAATATATAGGCTAATATGTTTATTATTTTTCCGCTAACAACTGCTAAAGGGCGCTGTAGCTGGTTCTATCAGTATTTGCTACAGACAGCAACGCAGTTGCACTTGTTTCCCTAAAGACATATAGTACACAGCTTTTTTTTTATATTTTTCTTCTTTATTTTGCCCTTTTTTTGGTGCTGTGACTAATATTCCGGATCAATTTAAGTACAGAAAATTATGTATTTATTTTTGCAACATCAAACATCAAATCTAGCCCTCTTCGCTTCCCAAGTTATCCTCCACTGCTAGAGGACCAAGACACTATGAATCATATCAGCAATTGTCGCCCTTGTGCTATCTTGGATGACCCCCACCCTTACTTTGACATGTTCTCCCTACCATGACAAAGGTGGATAAAGGTGGAAACATTTCATGTAATCCATTGAACCAGTGAAGATCACAAAAAATTGAAAAAAAAAAAAGGTTCAGAGCTCTGTCTAGTGCTATCTAGATGTATCACTATCTAGATGACCCAACTCCCAATGGTAAAGTGCCTAGGATAGCACAATGGTTACAATGAATTGTTACCCCTAGTGGCAGCTGTGCACCATGACAACAGCTCATTGTCGGCTGGTTTTTATTTAAAAGTAGTAATAAATTAAGTTATATAGAATTTAAACTCCAAGTTATTTGTTTAATTTGTCATTCTCTACTTCTAAAAATACTTTAAAATTAACTTTAAAAATAACTTATAGCCACCAGATCCTTCCAGTAAGGCTGTTTTTTTTCCTATGAGGCCTTTACATGTTTTTTTTTTTTTTTTTTTTTTAAGAATTTAGTTTGTTGTCGCCAAGAATATCAACTGGAAATGTTCAACACATGTAATTTACAGCCGAAAAACTGTCTGAATAAAATAGAAAGCGGTAACTTCAGAAAATGTCTTGTCCTACATGCATTTTAAATGTGTTTGTGTAAAAATAAACATCTGTATAAACCGAAACCCTGCTATTAGCGTGTCTAAGTTAAGGCCTCATGTTCACCACTCTGAGCTAAAATACACTCATGCACTCATACATGCTTTTTTGTGTTTGCTGGAATACTAAAATGTCAACAGTGGAAAGGTCATCTAAGGATAACAGACGGGAGACTTTCAGTTTTAGATGTTTTGCTGCAAATCCAGTTTTTTGTTTTTGCTAAAATGTGAATTCTAGAAGTTAATTTAGATATTTTACCATCTGAATATTGTTCTACAATGACCCAGGATACAGTAACTGTCCCACTGGACTCGGGACAAGCGCCTACTTTAAATGAATTCAGTGAATGCCGTCATCTATACTAAAATGTTTAATTACAAGAGGATTTAATAAAGTTATGGATTATTGATAAGATGTAGAAATTATAACAATGGTGCAAACACAACTAGTGATTTCAAAGAGGAAAAGCAATCACTTGCAGATCAGTCAGAAGCAAAAAACAAGATCTATAAATCTCTTTAACCCACACTTTAATCTCTGCAGGCTTTATGGAAATGTATTAATTTGCACATTGTTATGACTTTTACAGTTGGTTGTGTTTTTGGTGAGTAGCACCAAACAACTACCTTTGGTTTTATTACGAAAAACAACAGCTTGCTAATACAATAGTGAAAATCCTGAAACAAAACAAAACTAACAAAACAAGAAAAAAAATACATGACAAAATTGAATTAAGGCTTTGAATGAGTGAAAATATTGTGGTTACAAACTCAGTTAGTTCCATTTGAGGCCATTTAACAATTTTATTGTTGATCTGTTTCTTGTTGACACTTTATATAGTGCACTAAGTAGTGACACAACCCTAGTTTGGTTTGTATCTTGCTAACTAAACATATCTTGGTTAGCTTCCTGATAAATCTAGCCCAGCTTTGGTTTGTTATTTGATAAATGTAGCCTAGCATTGGTTAGTTTATTAATAAATATAGCCTAGCATTGTTTTGTTTCTTGATCAATTTAGCCCAGCATTGGTTTGTTTTTAGCTTAACTTAGTCTTGCATTGGTCCGTTTCTTGATAAACTTTGACTAGCTAATTTGTTCCTTGTTAAACTTGCCTAGCTTGTTTTATTTTCTGTATTTCTTTTTTCCAAGCCTAGCCTAGCTTGGTTAGCCATTTTTTAATCATTATTTTACAGCTGAGTTTGAACGAAAATATTTTTCCTGAAGCAATATATAGTTGGATCTACTAATGACTAAACACATACTTAACTGATAACTAAACGCGTAGTGAACATGGCAAAATACTTTTGCTTTGTTTTTTGTCAGTTCCTTTAAAGTTTTAACATTTTTAAAATTCATTGAGTCTGTATACACGTACTCCAATTATTTGATCATTATCTGACCTCTCAAAATCATTGGCTTGTTCACTAAACACAGACAACCTTTTAGTAGTTCTCTGATAAAAATAATGTAGATTTTTTGCCAAACAGACAATTCTTTCATACATGTATTTATCTTATCGGATAGATTTTGTACTTTTACAGCTATTCATGAGTAAACCAAAGGAAGAAGTCGAGTCACATGAGACAAGGGAGGACAGCCCTACCATGTTGCTTATTTTGCTGAGATATTAGGATTTGCTTGCGCAAAAACTAATGCTACAGCCATTGGAGCCAGTATGTTGACTAACAACAGATGGGTAAGTTTTCTTTTTGTTTTGTTCTTTGTAAGTAAAGGTAAATTGAAAGTTAAGTTACTGTGTACACCACATAGACCAGGATTTTGTTAGGGATTCTTTTTCCAAATTTGATTTGCATATTTCTGATAGTCAGTCCGTTAATTTGTGTTATTAAAAGGAAAGCAAGTATTATTGCTTTCTTTAAAATTAACAAGATGTTTATTTAATTGTGTCTGCACTGCTAGCCTAACTTTTCCCTGAACTATGGTTTTCTCCCTAAGCGAACTCTCCCCTCTCGCATCAGGTGACCACCGGCATAATCCACACAATGCCCAAGGCTGTAATCTGTCTCATTGTCGTTCCTTGTGACGCACACCATTTTAAAAGCACCAACGAGGGACTTAATCCTGGTTTATTAGCCCACTTACCCTAAAAATAGCCCCAACACATGCCTGCATTTGTGGCAATCGGGAAATGGCAAGTGTATTAATATTAATCAGCTTAGGGGCCAATCTCTTTTTAAAATACCTTTGTGGATATGGAATGGATTTTCAGCAAAAAACAATTTTTCGTCTTAGTTTGTTCTATTGTAGCAAAAAACAAGGATAAGCTAAAGAACAGAGGTGTAGAGATTTCTGTCAGGTTTAATGTGGTAGTTTTCAAAAGCAGCTGTGAAGCGCACAGAAGTGTCGCTCACATCAAGTTTGATGTCTTCATATAACTGAAACCTACAGGCTCCGAGCATTTCTTAAAGCCCCCGTGTGTATTTGAACACAGTAGTTTTTCTTTTCTTTCCCATGCATTTCTTTTTTTCGCAGTGGAGCTGTCAGGGTGGAAGCGTTACAGCGGGAATAAAAGCCACATGTATTGATCTGATTGGGGAATAGGAGGTGTTTAGATGAGATAAGGCACTTTTTTATGTTCTGTCCCTAAAAATTGTGAAATTCTACACAACCAACTACAAAATCTGATGCCAGTTAGTGTTGTCACTTAGAACAAAACTTCACTACAAAATAAGGCTCAATGGCACGTTCTCATACAGCTAAAGGGAATGTCACACTGCCGCTCCATACTGTACAATCTACATATTGTCCGTGGATGAAGTTTCGGTCTTTCGTGATACATGCGTGATACCAGTAATTCACAAATCTTGTGTCGTCATTGTTTGATGTGCCCAGAACCCAGTCAAGAGTCTCGGCTGTCTTTACGTGAATTCGGTTTGAGCTATTTAAAATTTTTGGTCGAACTTACGCGGTTCATACGCAACTATATACACAATTGCGGGTTAATTTTTGCGAGATGCATACATGAATTTGTGTCTTTTCACTATCGCTCCACGTATGTCTAATAAACTTTTCACGTATGTACCACCAACGTATAGCTTTTATATCGCGTAGACGTCGCACACATCAATTACGTAGTTGACGCACGGATCAGTAATGAATTGCATATAACCAGCGCAATGATTACGCAAGGTTTTGGACGATTGTGTTACGGGTTTATAAATCGGCCAGTCTTTCACCACTCCAGCTGTCTGTTCCGAGAGGGGGGGGGGGTCCCGCTCCAACCGGGCCGAGCTAAGAGGGGGTGGATGCAACACCCAGAGGAATCCGACATCAGACAAGCATTGTGCAGGCCCCGGCGGGTGCTGACCATAGTGCTGACATGTTTTGATTTCTGCAAAGTGAAGAAATTCAACGAAGCGCATGTTTACATGATCTTTGCGTGGTTTATTCATACTTTTCCTGTGGTTTCAACGCGGTTCATACATCTGTGAAAGTATTACAAAAAAGGACTACAACCTTTCTCAATTTTTTTCCCACTTCTATTCAAAAATGACAATTTTTCTTCCGTGTAATATGCGCAAGTTGTGCGTAGCAGCAGTGTGACAGCCTTAAAAAGTGTGTGTTTGTAAACTTTGTCAAGCAATTGTCTGGGTCTTACTAAATCTAACCTGTTTCATTTACAGATTTTTTTTTTTTGCTAAACATTGCCTAGCTTGTGTTTGCCGTGCTAGCCTAGTTTTTAACTAGTGCAGTAGAGCAGGGCCCCTCTGTGTGTGCTACACAGCATTTGGCGACAGCCAGTAGTGGAGAGAAATTTGATAAAGTGCCAAGCCAACCTCATTTCCCCCACTCTGTGTGTGTGTGTCTGTGTGTGTGTGTGTGTGTGTGTTAGTGAGTGAGTGTGTGTGGAGCTGCAGTCACAGCAGGACAGAAGCAGTATTAGCCAGCTCGGCTCACTTCACAGCTCCCTGATCTCCACCCTGCACTTAATATACGTAACCGAATACTCACCTCCGTGCAGAAAAATACACCACTCCTGTGTGAAACATGCGCAGACAGGTACATGCTATACATGCAACACCTGCTGGGAAGCTTTGACAAAGATTTTTTTGGTAGCTTTGTTGTGCTAACGTAGATCAGGTTTGGCCTTATTTTTTGCTGATATGGACAGTAGGTCACAGAGTGTGAACTGCCCATCCTGATGGAGTGTCAGTGATGGAAAGTGCGCGAATTCCAACCTCCGTCCATCTCATGTGTCGCATCAGGGACATGGTTCTGAAAATACCACCCGTGCTAACACAGGCACCATTGAAGCCAGTGTCAAACAGTTT